>LPNX010033568.1:143401-162642 GCA_001517045.1 Pseudotsuga menziesii
GTCTGTCATCAAGTCTTCTTCGTCTTCAAGTCATCTTCATCTTCAAGTCATCTGGATCTGGATCATCTCTCGATCTGGATCATCATGGGACATCATCACAGGATCTAGATCATCACTCGAACTGGATCATCATCACTGGACTGGATCTGGATCATCACTCGATCTGGATCATCATAAAATGGCATCACTGGATCTAGATCATCACTCGATCTGGATCAACATCACTGGACTGGATCTGGATCATCACTCGATCTGGATCATCATAAAATGGCATCACTGGATCTAGATCATCACTCGATCTGGATCAACATCACTGGACTGGATCTGGATCATCACTCGATCTGGATCATCTCTTTGGACAGGATCTGGATCATCACTCGATCTGGATCTCTTGGAGTCATCATAACTGGATCTGGATCATAGCTCAATCTGGATCTCCACTGGTCATCATCAAGTGTGTACTATCTCGTCATAGGAAGTTCTACAGAGCCAGCCCTATTTCATGCTGGTTGTAGGCCTACTCTCATGTAGGTCTTCGCCCAGCACTTACATCTGACCTGCTCATCAGAAAGGCACGCCCAGCACTCACATCTAATCATGTAGTAAACTAAAATCACATCAGAAAGGCCCAGCACTCAACATTCACCAGCATGATAGGAAATCACATCACTAACATCTGTGAAATGGATCTGCACTTATATCTGACCTACTCGTCAGAAAGGCACAATCCCATCTAGGCTGGAACCACATCCGCTCACAATGATGGGAGACTCTCATCCAGGATCGATCCACATCCGCTCACAATGATGAAAGATTTCCTGCACTTATATCTGACCTACTCGTCAGAAAGGCACAATCCCATCTAGGCTGGAACCAAATCCGCTCACAATGATGGGAGACTCTCATCCAGGAAGGAACCATATCCGCTCACAATGATGAAAGATTTCCTGCACTTATATCTGACCTACTCATCAAAAAGGCACAATCCCATCCAGGCTGGAACCAAATCTGCTCACAATGATGGGAGACTCTCATCCAGGCAGGAACCATATCCGCTCACAATGATGAAAGATCTGTGCACTCACATCTGACCTGGTAGGAACTGAATCCTACACCCTCGTCAGAATGGCCCCTAGTCCCTGACTGAGCTACATGGTAACTGACCATGCGCCTCCACTCTCTAGGAGAGTGGTAATTGCCCTTACATCTGTCCTACTCGACAGAATGGCCAGCACTCATATCTTTCATGGGAGGAACTTAATCCTTTAGCCATGACCAGAATGGCTCAGCCCTTACATCTGACCTACTCGTCAGAATGGCTCAATCCCTTCCAATGATGGAAGACTCTCAACCACAATGAAGAGAGATTTCTGCACTTACATCTGACATGGAAGGAACTAAATCCTTTAGCCATGAACAGAATGGCTATGCCCTTACATCTGACCTGCTCGTCAGAATGGCACAATCCCATCCAAGGATGGAAGACTCTCAACCACAATGAAGAGAGATTTATGCACTTACATCTGACATGGAAGGAACCAAATCCTTTAGCCATGAACAGAATGGCACATCCCTTACATCTGACCTGCTCGTCAGAATGGCTATGGATCTTAGTACTCATATCAGTCATGGAAGGAACCAATCCTCTCACCATGGCGGAATATCTCAGCCCTTACATCTGACCATGGAAGGAACCAATCCTCTCACCATGTCAGAATGGCTCTGGATCTCATCACTGTCTCTGGGAGGAAGCCTCAATCTGGAGAACACCAAGTCTCTCTCTGAAGTAATCAAACTTCATCCTAGCCAATGGCTTCGTCAATACATCAGCTATCTGTTCCTCCGTCGCAACATACAAGAGCTTCAATGCTCCTCTCTGCACCATATCCTTGATATAGTGATATTTGATCTCAATATGCTTCGACCTGTCATGGAATACTGGATTCTCTGACAACTTCACGCAACTCTGGTTGTCACAATGTATACAGGTAGCATCCAACTAGAGATCAAATATATCAAACAGTAGCTTCTGCAGCCATACTACCTCACAACTAGCTGAACAAGCTGCGACATACTCTGCTTCAGTTGTACACAGTGCCACACAGGATTTCTTCCTATTAAACCAAGAGATCACACCTGATCCCATACTAAAGCAACATCCCGAACTACTCTTTCTGTCGATGGCATTGCCTGCCCAATCTGAATCAACATAACCCTCCAGGTTAATCTTCTGATTCGCATCGTACTTGATTCCATAATCAACTGTACCCCTGCATGCTTTGCAACCATCAGGTGAACATACAACAAAGCAAATATTTGGTCTCAGGTACATCAAGGACCCAATCATCTGACGATACATCATAGTATCAACCATCTCTGAAGAAGCATCACTCAATAGCTTCAGGTTTGATGCCATAGGTGTGGTCATGCAGTCCATCATCCTAAACCTCTTTAGGATCTCTACTGCATACTTCCCTTGTCCAAGGAAGATTCCATCTGTATTCTGCCACACCACCATACCTAGAATAATAGTGCATCGACACATAACAGGAGCATCACTGGTCTTCTGGCTTCAACCTTGAAGAAAGGTTGGAATCCACTTTACTCTCAGTAAATCCTAGATTCATCAGTAGTCTGCCCATCCTGTTGTACCATGTCAAACCTCAATATTTTCTGTAGTCACTCCCTTTGAAGTGAAGCATCATACTCCCTCTGTCTTCTATGCTCTATGCATCGAAAACATTCTGTATCGGAGTGACAAGTAGCTTCCTATGCTACTAATATTCTATGTGACCATCTAGTGTATAGACTTCCTTGACATCATTCTTCTTGAACTGGTCTTCCCTTTCTTCTTGGTGGCTGGAAGGTTCTGCATCAATGATGTCATTGCACTTGTCATATTATTCTTCATTTTGAAATGTCGTCACTTGTTCTTCGGAACAAGTCTTCATTCTTCTTTGCTTGTAAGCGATTATGTATGCGATCTTTCCTACAAGTCAAATGCATTTGCATGGTTGGAAACATTTCATAAGGAAAATTCATACTGGCAAATTCTTATGCATAAATATATGATCATGCACCTACTTTAGCCAATACAACATTCATCCATATCTCACTGAAACTTTCTAGATGCCTTCCATCTCTACCAGGACANNNNGAGTTTGATGAAAGTAATCACTTCCTTCTGGAACACATTCCTCACATGAATGAATTCCATGATCCTGGGAGGCCATTCAAGGTGGCCATCACCACTTCTGCATTCTTCACTTCTTCTTTAGTTCATATTCTGATTTTTGTTCTTCCCTTCAAATAGCTTGAAATTCTGGAATAGCTTTGCTTGCAATAGGTAGTGCTCTATAGTGCACATGTGCAAGACTTCTATGCCAAAGCTCATTTGGCTCTACTATGTCATGGATCAAGGCTTGTTCTTGGATGGCCCTTTAATTTGTACAAGCCTCCTTCTTGTTATCCAATCACTACCGCACCATCGATAGTCTTTTATTTTGGCCACATGATGACTTGACCATCTATGAATGCAACCCGCATTCCTTTTGTATCAATGGAGAGAAGGTTCTTCTTGAGTCCTGGAACAAACAATACTTCTTTCATTGTTAGAGACTTACCAGAGTCTAGCTTGTATGAAGATTCCCCACTATCTTTTATTGGATATTGGTAGTCATCTCCTAGTTTCACCTTGTGAGGTGATTCATGTTTTGAGAGTCTTACAAAGGATTCCTTGAATCCTGTCATATGTTTGGAAGCCCCACTGTCTATAAGACAATCATCACTTCCATGAGTAATGTTACCTGTGAGAGCTGATATCAGAACATATTCATCCTCACTTGAAGAATCTTCACTTTCATATCTGGATCTCTTTCTGGATGGTTCATCATCCTCTATAGCATGAGCATGATGTCTTCTTTGGCCTTGACCAAGTCCTTCTTGTGAAAGGCTTCTAACCTCGTCTCCCTCTGAAACTAGAAACTCTATACTCATGTAGGTGTCTAATCCATTTTCTTCAGAGAGATCATATACTTCCATGCTTGGAAGTTGTCAACTTCCCAAAGCTTGTCACCAAGATGATCTGATATATCATATTGAAATGAGAACCTCAAATGGAAATAGCAAAGGATTAGATCTTACCGATTTGAGGTGTCCGTCCTTGTCCCGGAGTTTGCTGATCTAGGGTTTGTCAGTGAAACCCTAATTTTAAAAACTTGGAATTTTTCATATTTGATTGGATGAACAGATATATCTCTTCAAATGGAGCTGTCCAATGTACTCCTTTTCTGAAAACAGTAGAGGGAAGCTCCCGGAACAGGAATCCCTAATTTTCTGATTTCTTCTGCATAAATTCCTGTTATTGTTTCTATGATATATCCAAAATTAATGATCCTATGTGTCTTAAATTTCACACTGAGGTAAAAGCACATGTCCCTAATCGAACACCACAGGTTTCATCATAATTGGTTTCACCATTTGGTATTTATGATCCTTTTTCCAAGGTGACCTGTTACAGGACTGTTCAGAACAACGAAGTTGTACGGCCTTCCACGTGTCACTGGTTGATCTTCTGAGTCTGAACTTCATAACATAGAAATTAAAGTCCGTTACCATTCTGGAACATCTTCAGGAATTCCATTTGGACCTCTGTAGCCTAAGATATAGCAGATCTCCCCAGGTGTCCTCTTTAGGGATGAATTATGGAAGAGGCTGGAACCCTCACTTGGAGAGATCATATCTCCCAGAATATAGCGAATCAGAGACGGACGTTTGGACACAGTGGTAATTAGGATTTTAAATTATTCCCCTGCAATTTTCAGCTTCTGAGACTTCGTCAATCTCAGAATATAGCGACTGTACCAAAACTTAGCAGTTTTAGTATTTAGGGTTTCTCCTAGCTCAGGGTCAAACTAGGGTTTGACTTTCCCAGAGATTTACCCAACCAAATTTACTGATCCAGGTCTCTAAATTTTGGTTTTGATGAGGAGAAAAATCCTATTCTAGTCTTACCCAAAAATTCCTCTTCTGTAGAAATCCCTAATTTCCACATCGAAACCGAAAATGCTTGAAATTGAATTCTGCATCGACAGAACGATGCACAATTTAATGGAGAGTCATCTTAGCATACTTTTGCTGAAAATATGTGGAGGAAGATCCACAAAATAGGAAGCCCTAGTTCCTGTAGCTGCACAATGTCTTCTTCTCAGGTTAGCTCTGATACCATGTTAGTTTTTCAACATTTAAGCTAGCATTATGATAAGATCTTTTCACTGAGAGAATAACAAGCACAGCAATCACATAAGCACATCACAAGAGACAAGAGACACAAAGATTTTAGGAGGGGAAACCATAAATGGAGAAAACCCTCAACTTCCTCTAAGATAGTATCACCACAAGATGTGATCCTAAAATAGTAAGATGACCTCCCAACACAACAGCAGCATTCTGTCTTCTGTCAAGCCAAAGTATTTCCTTCTCCAAAGGTGCGCCACACTTGAGAGAGCAAGAGAGCTAAGTCACAAGTGATAAATAGAGAGACTCTCACTCTCTATTTATATTCTTCCATTGACTTGAAGTGCACTCAACCTAATAATTACTACTCGAGCCTACACCTTAATTAGTGTATAATAACTCAAGTGCCCCTAAACTATGGGGACTTACCTAATGACTTGATATGACTTGTTTACATTATTAATCCTCCTGATCGGAACATCGGGGCATGACCACATGACTCAAATACATAATAGAAACATCCCGGAATAAACATCGGGTTACAATATATGAAATATATAGAAGAATACATTCTGAAGTTACATATACATCAACAGGATGTACTTGTACGATACACCTAGGGACACAATGTTTAAGGATTCGATGCTCCAAAGCTTATGCTCAACATCAACATGGAAGGCTCCAGGGATTATGCCCAACACTTCCAATTATATTTTCATTTGTTCCAGAGCTTCTTTCTCAACACAAATGTAAGTACCCAGGTTCTCCAGAGCTCCTCGCTCAACAAAAAACATCTCATCAATCATGTGCTTCAGGGTCCACACCCAACACAAACAATAATATATATATGATCAAAAATTGGCTTACGTCCAATATATAAAACAAATCATCTTGTTCATATGCAGTGGCATCTTTGACCCAATATATCAAAATAAAATATCAAGATGACATCATAATCAATAGGCTCATGCCTATAAATGTTAGGTCCAAAATTCGGGATATTACACACCTAGTGGGCTTCTCCATGACATACATCCTCAGCATGTCTTCAACGACTTGGTTTGTTCTTTCTGTTTATCCATTTATTTTCGGGTGATAGCTAGTGCTAAAATTTATCTTTGTTTCCAACCATACAAACAATGATTTCCAAAATTTTGATGTAAATTTGAAATCCCAGCCATAAATTACCATCTTTGGTACTCCATGCAGTTGAAATATTTCTTTCAGGAATATTTCTGCAACTTTAGCAACCTTGTAACTAGACCTCACAGGAATAAAATGTGCATACTTGCTTAACTTGTCTACCACAACCATAATTGAATCATGTTATTCAAGATTTAAAGGAAAACCTATGATGAAATCCGAAGATATTATCTCCCATTTCCATTCACAAATTGGAAAAGGTTATAACAAACCTGTTGGATGTTGATGTTCATCCTTTACCTGCTAACATTCCAAACATTTCGATAGATACTAAAGTAAATATTCCTTTAAATTGGGCCAAAAGAATTGATTTCTGAGTTTTGTTGTCATCTTTTTGTAACGAGGGTTCCCTACATAAGGAGGTCTGTGAATTTAATTTAGAACAAACAATTTTAGATCTACAAAATCAGGCATGTATATTCTTCTTTTAAACCAAATTAACCCTTTCCGGTCTACTTTGAAATTTGTCCCATTCAATTTTACTTCGTCCTTTAGCAATTTATTCAGTAAATTTTCATATTCAACATCATGGATGTTGGTTTCCTTTATTTTTCTCAACAGATCACTTTCTAGTTGGCTCATAGTGATCTCATATAACTCATGAGTTCTTCGACTGAGAGCATCAACCACCCTATTCTCTTTATCCTTGATATGTTTCACTTCAAAATTGAATTTACTTAAGAAGGCCATCCATATTTCTTGTCTCGTGTTTATCCCCCACTGAGTAAACATATTCTTTACACAAGTGTTGTCTATGAATAAAAGGAACCTTTTCCGTAACAGGTAGTGGTGCCACATATTCAAGGCATGCACCACTGCTACCAATTGTAGGTCATGAACCACATAATTTTGTTCATGCTATTTCAATTTGTGAGATTCAAAACATACCACATTCCCTTCTTAAGATAAGAATCCCCCCCAATCCTTCCTAACTAGCATCTATATAGATTGTGTAGTCTTTATAGGGTTCAACCACCTTAAAGATTGGGGCCATGGTTAACAATATTTTTATATTTTCAAGCATCTTCTGACACTTCAAGGACCACACAAACTTTACTCCTTCTGCAAGGAAGTAATGGGATAGTCTATCTTCGATAATCCTTGAATGAATCTTCGGTAGTAACCCGTGAGTGCCATGAAGGATCCTATATCAGCGACATCCTTAGGCACATGACATTCTGAAATAGACTTGATCGTTTGTGGATGTAGCATGATCCCATCCTCTGAAATTACATGTCCTAGGTATTGAATTTATTTCTTAAATAATTTATACTTCTCGCACTTATCATAAAGCTGATGCTCTCGTAAGGTTTGTAGCACAACTTCCAAGTGTTGTTGATCTTCTTCCTCTATCTTGGAGTAGATCAGGATGTCATCAAGAAATATCAACATGAATTGATCTAGGTAGTTGTTGAAAATGTTAATCATTAGGCACATGAATGCAGTAGGGGAATTGGTGAAAATAAAAGGAATTACTATGAATTCATAGTTTCCTTATCGAGCTCTGAAAGCCGTTTTACTCACATATTCTTTTTTAATCCTGATATGATGATAACCAGACCACAAATCAAAATTGGAGAGGAATTTTTCTCCCCCCACTTGATCAAACAGATCATTGATCCTAGGAAGGGGATACTTGTTCTTGATTGTTACTTTATTAAGTTGTCTGTAATATATGCAGAGTATTATAGTCCCATCCCTTTTCTTAACAAGTAAAACTGGTGCTCCCCAAGGAGACACATTGGGTCCGACGTAACTCTTATCTAGCAGTTCTTGTAACTAAATCTTCAACTCAGTTAATTCAGGGATGCTCATAAGATAAAGTATCTATAACACCCTAGTTTTGACCCCGTTTGCATTAAATGTATATGATGTATATATTGTAGTTAATCATGGTGTGGAGCTAAAAGAAAAATCCTCACCATCAATTTAGTGTTTTATGTTTTAGTGATTAAAATCGATGTCGATGGTATTTTGTGCTAGTCGGCGCATTATAATTTTGGACATCATGTAAATATGCAATTTAATTAAAAACCCACAACTAGCTATGTCAATGCAACAAATAATGATATTGGGGCATGATTTCCTAAGGATAGCGGGGGGGAATATTCAAACCTTTTGGCCAATGGGGAAAATCCAAATTTCAAAGGGAGAACCCATCAAACTATAAACAACCTTTCTTGTCTTATTCACCCAATCATTTATTACTACCAGAAATTGGTTGAGTTGGTTATTCCATGGGATGGGAAAGGTATGGAAATCCAAATTCAAATTTCAAAAGCTATCAATTTTTTGGAAACACGATTTTGACTTATGGGACAATTTATTGCCCAAAAATGCTGCCCATTCCCTCATGCATCCACATTTTTATCTTCCCCACGTTTTTGGAGCTCCTGGGCACTCTCATTCATGTTTTTGCAGTTTCCTATGTTTTTCCCCATGGATCAGAAGTTTTTTTGCTAACATTCAGTGGTTGGGATCTTTGCTGGGCATTTTTGTTGTTGTTTCCTCATTACACGACAAGGAAAAACGTTTTTGGGTTACACAACGAGTGGGAGAAAAGACTCACGATTTTTTAGTGTGGTATGAATCTATTTTTTCCCACGTGAAGGAAATAAAATTTCTGAAAATGAATTGCATAGGCTGAGCCATTTTACTTAATTGTCATTCCCGATTTTGGCCTTTGTGATGTTTTCCTTCGATCCCATAAATGTAATTGTTGTGTGTAGATATTTGTTTGGTCTATAAATTGGTTTGGGGGTGGAAATGGGGTCTGAACTAGCTCGATAGAACTAGTGTGAGAAGGAACCTCACAGATATATCTAGGGGGATGGTTTTCTTCTTTGCACACCCTGAATAACAGTGGAATTGAAGGCATAGCCAGAGGTACTCTGTAGCAGAGAAGGGGATGCTCCTTCTATTGGGTGTATAGATGTTTTAGAATCTAGGCTAGATTTGGTGCAGGTGTCTATAACTCTATGGTTGAGCTCACTAGCTTGGTAGTCATCCTTTCCAGCTCCTTTGTAGCCTAATAAACCCAACTATGTTGTCTTAGTTGATTTTTGATAAATCCTTGTTCATGTGTGATTATTTTGGTGTTCCATTATTCCTTGTGGGAATCATGCCCAGCTCGGTGGTGGTAGTGTTGCTGAGAGATTGATGAGCACATTGTCCTATGGCTGGGTGGAACATTGAATCGATGTAGCTGGTTGTAGGACAAGATTCTTTCAAGATAAGTATTCTTTTCTATTTTATCTCTGCAACTATATATGTGTTTATAAATTAATATGATGTCTAATGTGTGGAATTGATGAATTTCTTCCATTGTATAAATGCAATTGTATGCATCTCTGTATGTTTTATTTTAATGCATTGTTATATTACTTTCATGGGGCTAGATTTCTCATATCACCAGCACCATGGTCGCATTCTCTCCCTCGTGAACGGGAGGGGACGTGACAGTATCTTAGATATCATTGCAGACCCAACCACAATATCAATGGAGAAATCTATTTCTCGTTGAGGAGATAGTCCTAGTGTCTCTTCTGGAAATACATCCATAAGTTTACTTAAGACTGGGTGTTCCTTTACCTACGATTGACCTTCATTAAGGAGAAGGTCAATGACTTTCACTACATATAGTTTAAAACCATTTATCATACACCTTTTTAATTACATGAAAGAGATTTGTCTTAAGGAAATGAGTTTAATGACACCTCTTATCTTCCTAACAATTCAATATTACTTTATGCTTTTCCAACAAGTCCATGCCAATAATCATATCATATGACTCTAAAATAAAATCATTCAGATTAATCCTAATCACATGATCCCTTATTTTAACTTCACAATGAGTAATAAACTTAGTTACCTTTCTCCTTGTTCCAATGGCCAGTTGGACAGACCATGGTTTTGGATGGCTTACCTTGGCAAGCTGATATTCCTCCATCACTTTGGGAGCAATGTAACTCAAATTATCCTCTAGATCAATTAGTATAGGAATACTTTGGTCAGAGATAGTACCTTAAATCTCCACAATTACAGATTGGTAGTGTGCTTGCTGATTTTCCAGGGCTACATTGATATGGTTGTAACCTTTCCCAACTTCTCCAACAGTTGAAGATTCTTGCAGGATATGAACAGCCTTATTTGATTTGTTGAGGTGTGGGAAGTTCCTTTGCAAGTGGGGCTCTCAACATTCCCAACACCTCAGGGATTCTCTCGGGGCTCCAAAAGTCTTCTTAGGTCCAAGTTTCACAAATTTATCGTTCTTCTGTGGGAGTTGTTAATGTTTTTTACGAATTTCCTTGTGTATTCCTTGGCATGTTTCTAAATGGTGGGGAATAGAAGCCCTTCTTCCGTTGATTGAAATTTTTATGTTCTTTACCCTTTCAAGCCTTATAGAGGTCATTCCTTTGTTTGTACTATTCAAAACACATCCTTTCCTCTCTCAATTCTTCATCCAAGGTTTTTGGATTGTCAAATTCATTCCACTTCTTATAGGACTGTGGCAAACAACTCAAGAACCTCTGTACTTTCACTTTTTTCTTCTTTAATATACGACACGAACTGCAACAAATCAAGGAATTTTTTGTTGAGGTCCTCTATAGTCATTCGGATGAGTTATAACTCATAGAATTCCTTGGTATTTTTTTCATAGTAGAGTTCTGAAAGATATTTCTTATTGAATATCTTCTTGAACTTTGACCATTCTAGGTTCTTCTATTTTATTCCATGGGAAATATTCAAGTCTTACCACCAAATGCTGGCCCTTCCCTTCAAATTGTATCTGGCCATTCATTAGAGTAATTTTGAGGTATAAAATGGGTCTCCTAAGGAAAATAATAAAATAATAGTTAAAATAATAAAATAATATTTATTAATTTTGGAGGAAAAAAGAAAAAAACTATTTTTTTTGTGTTTGTATTTTCGATATATGTCCCTGTATTTTTACTCAAATTTCAATTAGGAGATCTCGTTGGATGTGTAATTTGATCCTGCATCTAACAAGTACCCATAGTGCATACTTTTTATGGACCCCTCCACTCTAGAAACAAGAGATACCTGAAAAAATGTGATGATGATGTCATCATCACATATTTTCAGGTATTTCTTGTTTTTGGGGTAGAGGGGTACATAAAAAGTATGCAGTGTGGGTACTCGTTCGATGCGGAATCAAATTTCGCATCCAACGAGATCTCCCGATAGAAATTTGAGTAAAAATACAGGGACATATATCGAAAATACGAATACAAAAAAGTAGTTTTTTTCTTTTTTCCTCCAAAATTAATAAATATTATTTTATTATTTTAACTATTATTTTCTTTTTTTCCTTAGGAGACCCATTTTAGACCTCAAAATTCCTCTAATGAATGGCCAAATACAATTTGAAGGGAAGGGCCAACATTTGGTGGTAAGACTTGAATATTTCCGATGGAATAAAATAGAAGAACCTAGAATGGTCAGAGTTCAAGAATCTCTTCAATAAGAAATATCTTTTAGAACTCTAGTATGAAAGAAATATTAAGACTGTCTATGAGTTAAAACACATCTAAATGAGTATAGATGACCTTAACAACAAATTCCTTGATATGTTGCAGTTCGTGCCGTATATTAAAGAAGAAAAAGTGAAAGTACAACATCATCACATTTTTTAGGTATTTCTTGTTTTTGGGGTGGAGGGGTCCATCAAAAGTATGTAGTGTGGGTACTCGTTGTATGTGGAATCAGATTTCGCATCCAACAGGCTCTCTCGATCGAAATTTGAGTAAACACAGAGGGAGATATGTCAAAAATATGAACAAAAAATGTAGTTTTTTTTTATAAAAAATATGTCAATTCAACCATTATGGTTGATTCATTTTATTGGAATTTGATTGGTTCTTGAATTCCAACTCACAAAAACTTATTGTTGGTGTGTTTTCTTATAAGGCCCATTTTAGACCCCAAATTTCCTCTAATGCTTAGCTTCATGTTTAGAGAGTAATTGTAGATTTGGAAGTACTTCTTGTTGAGAGCTACGGTTTCACCTCACATTCAAGCATACTT
This sequence comes from Pseudotsuga menziesii, assembly GCA_001517045.1. Lineage (NCBI taxonomy): Eukaryota > Viridiplantae > Streptophyta > Pinopsida > Pinales > Pinaceae > Pseudotsuga > Pseudotsuga menziesii. The sequence continues at coordinate 155,888 of LPNX010033568.1, forward strand.
TACATGGTCATACACATCCATCAAACACAAGTGTTGGGAAGGGACGTCCAATCCACCTTTATATTCATCTTTGATGCTTACTTACACATTATGAGCAAGGTTGGAGCGGTTGCACCCGCTCCAACTACTCATTTGTTAATATATGTTTAAACCATATAATTATATAATTATGATAAAATTTAAGAGGTAGTGGCCCCCTCTACATCTCCCCCACAAACAAAACATTTCTTCATCCTGAAGAGAAAAAAGAAATATGCATTAACATCCTGGATCTCTGTTACTGCTAAAGTAGTCCTCACTGTACATCAACCATGCATACTAGTCTGCATAGGTAACTCAGCCGCAATAGATGCTAGCTTGATAGAAAAATGCATGTGTACACGGCTCTATTGTGACTGGTTACTCTTTAGCCTCCATCTTCAATCTGGTAGTAGTACATCGATGTCTCATCCTCTCACAATGGCGAGAAACCATCTTCTTCTGCAACAAGGTCTTTTGGATTAAAGGATCACCCTAGCTCATCTGACCGGCATCTCCATCGGTTCAGGTATATAGGGCCTTTTGGCTCTTCAACTTTCTGTTGAAATATTCTAACTTTGAAGAATATTCTATATTTATATTTTGTGGTCCTCGATGGTCCTACCGGGAGAACCACTTGTATTATCTTGTACCTCGATGCTTCTAATCTGAAGAACTAATAAGATTCATGAGGTTGTCCCCTCTAATTGTAAAGGTGGGTCATTAGCACCCCAGTGTCGTTAATTGAGCCTACATGTGTAACTCGAGCCTACATGATTAACTCGAACCTACATGTCGAATGAGTTAAATGAAGTGAATGGATGAATATAAATAGAGGTGTAGCTCTCCTCATTTGAGCACACACTCTCACTTATGTAGCACATTAGTGGAGAAGAGAAGTAGCTGGAGAAGGAGGAGGATCAGGCTTTGATCTCCTTGCTAGTTTTATCTTTTATCTTTTTTGGGCACATCTATATTGAGGAAGATTTTGCTGGGTTTTTCTCTTTAGGGTTTTCCCAAGATAAATATTTGTGTTCCCTTTGTATGGTTGTGCGTGTCTATCTTTCAGTGATCCTATTTATATGCTTTTGTTATGAAAATGAAATGAAATACTGATGTCTTAGTTAAGCATATGAAAATTTAACATGGTATCAGAGCCACCCCAAAATAAAACATTGTGTAGCTACAGATTCTAGGGCTTCTTAATTTTTGGTTGTCTCTCCACAATCAATCAGCGAAAGAAGGCTAGGCTGACTCTCCATTGAAGGGCGCATATTTCTGTCGAAGCGGAATTCGATTCCAAGCATTTTCAGTTTTCGGTGCAGGAAATTAGGGCTTCTTGTAAAAGAGGAATTTTTGAGTGATCCCAGGATAGGATTTCTCTCCTCATAAAAATCAAAGTTTAGATACCTGGATCAATATTTTTGGTTGGGTGAAACTCCAGGAAAGTCAAACCCTAGTTTGACCCCAAGCTAGAAAAACGCTAAATACTAAAACTGCTAAGTTTTGGTACTTTTGCTATATTCCGATATTGACGAAGGCTCAAGAGCTGAAAATTTCAAAGGCCAAATATAAAATCCTAGTGTACATTGTATCCAAAATTCAGCCTTAGATTCGCTATATTATTGGAGATATGATCCCTCCAAGTTAGGGTTCCAACCTCTTCCAGAATTCATCCATAAAGAGGACACCTGGGGAGAACTGCTGTAGCTTGGGATACAGAAATCCAAATGGAATTACTGAAGATGTTCCAGAAAAACCATGGATTTTAATTTTTGTGGTCTGAAGTTGAGAACCAGAAGATTAAACAGTGAGACGTGGCAGGCCATACAACTTCGCTATTCTGAACAGTCCTGTAACAAGTCACCTTGGGAAAATGATCATAAATAAAAATTGGTGAAACAAATTTTGATGAAACCTGTGGCGTTGGATCAGGGACATACTATGTTACCTAAGTATGAAATTTCAGACATATAGGGGCTTTAATTGCGGAGATATCATAGAAACAGTGACAGGCATTTCTGCAGAAGCTGAATCGTTTGATTTGAAAGATTGAGATTTCCAGAATCCAAGTACATTAGTCAAATCACCTCATTCAAGAACATCTCTCGGTAAGGTCAGTTTCTCATCCCACAAAATTTCATTTTTTTGTAATTCTCTAGCAAGATGACTTCAATCACTAAGCTTGAAGACAAGCTAGAAGGAATAGAGAATTTTCGAGCATGGAAATACAAGATTGGTCTCATTCTCCAAGAGAATGATATTGATAAGTATGTCAAAGAAGAAGTGTCAGAACCTGAAGAAGCTGAAGCCAAGGAGAAGCACAGAAAGGATATGATTAGGGAACAAAGAATTATTGCTGACTCCATTAAGGATCACTTGATTCCTCAAGTTTCATCCAAGAAAACTCCAAAAGAAATGTATGATGCCCTTTCCAGAATGTTTGAGGGAAGAAACATCAATAGGAAGATGAATCTAAGAGCTCAACTGAAGAACATCAAAATGAGTCATGGAGAATCCATCGAAGACTACTTTTCAAGGGTTTCCTAGATCAAAGAGAAACTAGAAGCTATTGGAGATAATCTTGATGAAGATTAAATGGTCATGACTGCTCTCAATGGTCTCACTAGACCTTGGGAGTCTTTTATTCAGATGATGTGTGCCAGAAAAGAAAGCATGAAGTTTGATATTGTATCGAAAGACTGCATTCAAGAGGATACTAGAGTGGCAAATAGGGAAGCCTTACTAAAAGTAGATGATCAATCCTCAGCCACTCACACTAAAAGAAGAAGAGGCCAATCAAAATTCAAGAGAATAAATCCAAGGAGTCTCATCCTCCAAGAAGAATCCAAAGGGTAAGAGAAAATCCTTCCTTTAAAGACTATTCTGATTTTGAATGTTTTCATTGTAACAAGATAGGACACATTGCCCGAAATTGTCCTAAAAAGGGGCAAGAATATATAAAGAGGATCAACAACAACAAAAGGCACCATGCCCATCTAGGAGATGAAGAAGAAGAAGAAGAAGAAGAAGGTCCCTCAAGAAAACAAGCAAGAGAAGAAGATGGAGAAGAGTATGTGCTATTCTCTGCACTCTCTAGATCTGTAACTCCTGGAGAAGACACCTGGCTTATTGATAGCGGTGCTTCAAAGCACATTATGGGACAAAAGAAAACTTTATCCAAAATTGAAGAAAAGAGCTCTCCTCAGAAGGTATCCTTAGGAGATGACTATCAATATCCGAACAAAGGTGTTGGTGAAGCAAGCTATAAACTTGATTCAGATAATCCCCTAAAAATGAAGGATGTATTATATGTACCTGGTCTAAAGAAGAATTAACTTTCTATCTCAGCTTTAGATAAGAAAGGTTTCATAATTGCTTTCATAGATGGCCAAGTAGTCATGTGGCCCAAAGGAAAGAATATTGAAGATGCAATCATTATTGGTGAAGAAGAAGGATGCTTGTATAAACTAAAGGGGCACTCAGAAACAGCCCTAGCGCATGAATGCACTGACCCTAGTGAACTATGGCATAGAAGGCTTGCCCATATCAATTACAAGGCTCTACCTCATGTGAACAAAGTAGTGACGGGATTACCAGACATGAAGATCAAGCATGAAGGCATTTGCAAAGGATGTGCAAAGGGAAAGAACATCAAGAATCCATTTCCGAAAAGTGAAACAAAGACAAAAGCTACATTGGAATTGATTCATTCAGATGTATGTGGTCCAATGTCTTCTACATCTTTAAGTGGCTTAGAATATTATATCACATTTATTGATGAATTTTCAAGAAAGACTTGGATATACTTCCTGAAAGCAAAGAGTGAAGTGTTTGAAAAATTGAAGGAGTTCAAAGCCTTGATAGAGAATCTCGCAGATAAGAAAATAAAAACACTTCAATCGAACAATGGTGGAGAGTATACCTCAAAATAGTTTGAAGCCTTTTGCAAAGACTCTGGAATCAAAAGGGAACAAACCACTCCCTACAATCCTCAACAGAATGGGGTTGCAGAAAGAAAGAACAGAACGATCATGGAGGCAGTAAAGATAATGATTTATGATCAAGATCTTCCAATGCATCTATGGGCAGAAGCGGCAAGAAAAGCTGTGTATGTACAGAATAGAATATCCCACAGTGCTCTTGGGTTCAAGACTCCAGAAGAGGTATTCACAGGAAAGAAGCCTGAGGTAAGTCACCTCAAGATATTTGGTTGTCCAGTATATATTCACATACCAAAAGAGAAAAGAACTAAATTAGATCCATATGGAAAGAAGGGGATATTTGTTGGATACTGTGAGGTATCCAAAGCATTCAGAATATACATTCTTGGATTCCATCACATGGAAATCAGTTGAGATGTGACATTTTATGAAGAGGCAGCCCTCAAGAGATCTAGGAAATGCCAACATGAAGAAGTGTATGAAGAAGAGACATCTACCATAAATAAAGAATCTACATGTCTCCCTGAAGATGAAGCTCCTGAAGAACATGACATAGCAGAACCTCAAGAACCTTCCATAATGGAAATAACAAGAAAGAGAAAGCCTGCTTAGATAAGAGAAATTCTATGAGAAGCAGAAAGGTATGGAGCCCCTGAAGGCTCCACAAGGGAAAGAAAGAAACCTAAGACCTTCTCCAACTATGTAGCCTTTATGTCTGATCTTGTAGATCAAGAACCTACAAACTTTGAAGAAGTGGTCTAGAAGAAAGAATGGGTAGAAGCAATGACTAAAGAATATCAATCAATAATTAGGAATGATGTATGGGATATAGTTCCTAGACCAGAAGGAAAGAGTATAGTATCCTCCAAATGGATATACAAAGTAAAGCATGCAGCTGACAGAAGTATCGAGAAATATAAAGCAAGATTTGTAGCTAGAGGTTTCTCTCAGAAAGAAGGAATTGATTATGAAGAGACATTTGCCCCAGTAGCATGGTATACTTTGATTAGAACTATCATGGCACTTGCATCCATGATGAAGTGGGATTTACACCAGATGGATGTGAAAACAGCTTTCCTAAATGGAGTGATCGAAGAAGAAGTATACTTAGAACAACCTCAAGGATTTGAAGTTGAAGATAGACATACACATGTATGCAAGTTGAAGAAGGCATTATATGGTATTAAACAAGTTCCTTGAGCTTGGTATGAAAGAATAGATGGTTTCTTGTCGAGCATGGGATTTACCAAAAGTAAAGCTGAGCCTAACCTTTACCTAAAGGTTGTAAAAGATGAGCCTGTCATCCTGTTACTATATGTGTTAGTTTTTCAACATTTAAGCTAGCATTATGATAAGATATTTTCACTGAGAGAATAACAAGCACAGCAATCACATAAGCATATCACAAGAGACAAGAGACACAAAGCTTTTAGGAGGGGAAACCATAAATGGAGAAAACCCCTCAACTTCCTCTAAGATAGTATCACCACAAGATGTGAACCCAAAACAATAAGATGACCTTCCTTCACAACAACAGCCTTCTGTCTTCTGTCAAGCCCAAGAATTTCCTTCTCCAAAAGTGCGCCACACTTGAGAGAGCAAGAGAGCTAAGTCACAAGTGATAAATAGAGAGACTCTCACTCTCTATTTATATTATTCCGTTGACTTGAAGTGCACTCAACCTAATAATTACTACTCGAGCCTACACCTTAATTAGTGTATAATAACTCAAGTGCCCCTAAACAGTGGGGACTTACCCAATGACTTGATATGACTTGTTTACATTATAATCCTCCCGATCGGAACATCGGGGCATGACCACATGAATCAAATACATAATAGAAACATCTCGGAATAAACATCAGGTTACAATAATATAAAATACATAGAAGAATGCATTCCGAAGTTACATATACATCAACACTCCCTCTTAACTAGGAAGGTATTCTTTCGACACAATTTTTCAGCACTGGTCTTCTTCTCTGCATCAACTGGATCATCTTCGTCTTCAATTCATCTTCATCTTCAAGTCATCTTCATCTTCAAGTCATCTAGATCTGGATCATCTCTCGATCTGGATCATCATAAAATGGCATCACTGGATCTAGATCATCACTTGATCTGGATCAACATCACTGGACTGGATCTGGATCATCTCTCGATCTGGATCATCATAAAATGGCATCACTGGATCTAGATCATCACTTGATCTGGATCAACATCACTGGACTGGATCTGGATCATCACTCGATCTGGATCGTCTCTCTGGACAGGATCTGGATCATCACTCGATCTGGATCATCATTGCTGGATCTGGATCATCACTCGATCTGGATCTCTCGGAGTCATCATAACTGGATCTGGATCATAGCTCGATCTGGATCTCCATTGGTCATCATCAAGTGTGTACTATCTCGTCATAGGAAGTTCTACAGAGCCAGCCCTATTTCATGCTGGATGTAGGCCCACCACCTGCAGGTATTCATCATCACTGGCCATACTGGAGAATCCTCAGGACTTATTACGTGCATCACAAAACCTCGAAAGAGAATCCCAGGACTGATTACGGGCACACAGCCCAACCTATAGGATCTCCCAGGGCTGATTACATGTGACCTCACCACAAAACCTCGCAAGAGCATCCCAGGACTGATTACGGGCACACAGCCCAACCTATGGGATCTCCCAGGGCTGATTACATGTGGTCTCACCACAAAACCTCGCAAGAGCATCCCAGGACTGATTACAGGCACACAGCCCAACCTATAGGATCTCCCAGGGCTGATTACATGT
>LPNX010033568.1:167245-379224 GCA_001517045.1 Pseudotsuga menziesii
TCCTCCCGATCGGAACATCGGGGCATGACCACATGGCTCAAATACATAATAGAAACATCTCGGAATAAACATCGGGTTACAATAATATAAAATACATAGAAGAATACATTCCGAAGTTACATATACATCAACAATATGTGGATGATTTATTCTTGATAGGGAATGAGAAACAGATTAAGGAAAGCAAGAAGAAACTAGCAGAAGAATTTGAGATGAAAGACCTTGGGTTAATGCACTATTTCCTAGGTCTGGAAGTATGGAAAAGTTTAAAAGGAATCTTTCTCAACCAGGGAAAGTATGCAGTAGAGATATTGAAAATATTCAATATGTTGGAATGCAAAGCCTTGGCCACCCCCATGGATTCCAACCTAAAGTTTTTAACTGATGACTCATCAGAGTTAGTGGATGTGACTCTCTACAGAGAGATCATTGGGTCATTGATGTACTTAACAAATACCTGACCAGACATTTGCTTTGCTGTGATCACTTTAAGTCAATATCTAGTTCAACCTAGATGGGTTCACTTGCTAGCCGCCAAACATGTGATGAGATATTTGAAAGGGACTATAGACTTTGGGCTATACTATGATAATAGCCATGAGTACAGATTATATGGATATACAGATGCAGATTGGCCTAGAAGTATCTCAAACAGAAAAAGCACATTAGGCAGTTGTTATAGTCTGGGATCTGCTATGATTTCATGGTTTAGCAAAAAGCAATCCAGTGTTGCTCTAAGCACTGCTGAAGCAGAATATATAGAATCTTGCTCTGCTAGTTGTGAAGCCATATGGCTTCGGAAGTTGCTGTCAAGATTATTCAATCTAGAGTTGGACACTACCGTAGTTCTATGTGACAACCAAAGTTGTATAAAGATGACAGAGAACCTTTTGTTCCATGACAGATCAAAGCACATTGAAATTAGGTATTTCTACATTCGAGACATGATGCAGAAAGGAGCCATAAAGATCCAGTATGTGAGTACTGATGAATAGGTTGCTGATGTGTTGATGAAAGCTTTGTCCCGAGTGAAGTTCAAATAATTTTGAGACAATATTGGTGTGGTTTGAAAGGGTCTTCCCCGAAAGGGGGAGTAATGATGTTGCAGTGGGATTGTATCATCCCTGGGCACTTGCCCAAAAGTGACCTGGAGACCTCGGTATTCGAGAATGAAGAGGGAATATATCATCCTGATACATATGTCCAGAAGTGATCCATTGATTTCGGTCATCGAGAATGTGGTAGGATTGTATCATCCTTGAACTTCAGTTCAGAACGGATCCGGTGAACTTCGGTCATCGAGAAGGTGGTAGGAATGTATCATCCTTGAACTTCGGTTCAGAATGGATCCGGTGAACTTTGGTCATCGAGAAGGAGGTAGGATTGTATCATCCTTGAACTTCAGTTCAAAATGGATTCGGTGACTTTGGTACTCGAGAATGTGTGTTGATCCTGTAATTCCTAGAGGAAGGATTGTCTGAGTTCCACAACCGTGTTGATCCCATAATTCCGAAAGGAAGGATCATTAGTAACTTCGTAAAGACCTAAATCCCGTAATTTCTAAAGGAAGGATCATTGAATTGATCCCGTAATTCCAATAGGAAGGATTGTCTGAGTTCCATAGATGTGTTGATCCCATAATTTCGAAAGGAAGGATCGTTAGTAACTCTGTAATGACCGAAATCCTGTAATTCCGAAAGGAAGGATCATTGGTACCTCCATAAATACTTGATCCCGTAATTCCAACAGGAAGGATTGTTTGAGTTCCACAGATGTGTTGATCCCATAATTCCAATAGGAAGGATTGTCTGAGTTCCACAAATGTGTTGATCCTGTAATTCTGAAAGGAAGGATCATTATCAACTCCGTAAAGACATGGTAAACACCTAAATCCCGTAATTCCGAAAGGAAGGATCGTTAGTAGCTCCATAAAGACTTGATCCCGTAATTTCGAAAGGAAGGATTTTCTGAGCTCCACAGATGTGTTGATCCCATAATTCTGAAAGGAAGGATTGTTATTAACTCCGTAAAGACCTAAATCCCATAATTCCAACAGGAAGGATCTTCTGAGTACCATAGACATGTCAATCTCGTAATTCCGAAATGAAGGATCATGTTGATGTTTTGATGATGATGATGTTGATGTTTTGATGATGTTGATGTTTTGATGATAATGATGTTTTGGTGATGATGATATTTTCATGATTATGTTGCTGATCAAAAGATCAGATTATGATGATGATGTTGTTGCTGATTGAAAGGCCAAAGTGCTGAAGATGATGTTGTTGATCGAAAGGTCAAAGTGCTAAAGATGATGTTGCTGATTAAAAGGTCAAAGTGCTAAAGATGATGTTGCTGATTGAAAGGTCAAAATGCTGAAGATGATGTTGCTGATCGAAAGGTCAAAGTGCTGAAGATGTTGTTGATCGAAGCAGTCAAAGTATTAATGATTATGAAGACTAAATATTGAAGATGAATACTACATAATGTTGAAAATATTCCAATGATTTATAGATGTATTACCCTGATGATGTTGATGATGTCCTCTATCTCTCTCCTACTATTGTTGTTGTTGATGTTGTTGTAGAATACCCTTCTCATTAAGGGGGAGTGTTGAAATATTTTAACTTCCAAGAATATTCTATATGTATCTTTTGTGGTCCCCGATGGTCCTACCGGGAGAACCACTTGTATTATCTTGTACCTCGATGCTTCTAATCGGAAGAACTAATAAGAGTCATGAGGTTGTCCCCTCTAATTGTAAAGGTGGGTCATTAGCACCCCAATGTGGTTAATTGATCCTACATGTGTAAATCAAGCCTACATGATTAACTTGAGCCTACATGTCAGATGAGTTAATTGAAGTGAACGAATGAATATAAATAGAGGTGTAGCTCTCCTCATTTGAGCACACACTCTCACTTATGTAGAGCATTAGTGGAGAAGAGAAGTAGCTGGAGAAGCGGGAGGATCATGCTTTGATCTCCTTGCTAGTTTTATCTTTTATGTTTTTTGGGGACATCTATATTGAGGAAGCTTTTGCTGGGTTTTTCCCTTTAGGGTTTTCCCAGGATAAATCTTTGTGTTCCTTTTGTATGGTTGTTCTTGTCTATCTTTCAGTGATCCTATTTATATGCTTTTGTTATGAAAATGAAATGAAATACTGATGTATTAGTTAATCATATGAAAATTTAACACTTTCTTTGCCATTTATATGTCTTATGGATTTCTGAGGTCACAACCCAAGAATAGTTTCAACAATTTTATAATGAGGGGTACATTGTCATCATGTCTCATTGGAAGGCTTTGCTGTGCAAGTGCATGATATCTGCTTGAATGTGGTGGTCATCTTTTGAAATTCCTGGCATATTGTGTGATTCCTGCTTATGTGCATTCAGGTGCATAACCGACTACTTATAGTTCAAGTATATTACCCTGACTCGACTTACAAAGGTTGGCAAAATACCAAATTGATTTACATAAAGTGGAGGGGATTGCCTGCCTCTATTGAGAATCATGTTTAACCCCCTCAAAATTCATAATTACCTTTACAAAATAAACTTGACCACTTGAAACCCTATCAAATCAATTTAACATCTTTGACTATTTAATAACCAACATAATTGAAGGTACTAACCATCCTTACATCTACCAACTAACATATTTGTAAAAGACTCAACTGACATGTTTCAGTTGACATGATCCAACCAACATGTTTGAAAACTATTCAAATTTCACTTATTTGACCGACATGTTTACTCAATCGACATGTTTACTCAACTGAAATGTTGTTTTTTAGAGACATACTTTTCAACTTTTTCCACTTATTGAATCGAAATGTTCTTCGACATGACACTTACATAAACATAAAGTCTTTCATTCTTATAATAATTAACCAAAAAGAACAATGGTCGATGGGAATCAACGTACTTATAACATTACAAAGTGTGCAGGTAGTCGATGAGACAACTTTGAAGAAAAAGGTCAACATCATTCTGATGGTCGGTTATGATCTTTTGAGGATAAGTGATCCATAGACAAGATGGATTGGTAAAATGCTCAAGCGCTAGGAAGGCTTAACTTAGTCGTTATTTTATAAATGTCTTCTATCATCATGCAACAATTCAACTTGTGGCCTTTATATTCTCGATGCAGTTCTTAGTCAATTTCATTATACGACCCTCTCCATCATTCGTGCATTCTATCCTTCTAAAATATTCAGCAACAAAATTCAGAGGCACCCTCCTGATATATTCAGCATCAAAATTTAGAGGCACCCTTATTGTGTTGTACAACAATGACCATATCGACAATGAAAGATAACGTTTTAGAAGTGGAACTAAAGATCCAATCCAAAAGGAGATCTTGTTTATCAACATTTTTGCAAATTAACTATCAATAATGCTCATAAAAATTCATGTCATCATATTCAATGTCATGCATTAGTCGGTTCGTAGTCGGCGTATCCACTAGGGTAGTCAGTCAATGGGTTTGCAATCGGTGACTCCTCCATAGCGAGAGCTCCTACAATCATTGGTAAAATATTCTTCGTCTTCGTCTTCGTCACTTGCAACAAGTGCAGTGTCATTGATGAAAGTCAAATACCTTCTATGATTCTTATTCCTTCGAGTCTCATTCTCCTCCTTGTCTTCATCTTCGTCGACCACATCATCAATGAATAGAGATCTCTTGTATTTTTGCATTTTTGACTCGCACCCAGGTCATCCTCTTCATCATCATCCTCCGCTTAGTCCATTAACTCTTCTTCCTCTTTAGGCTCCTACTCATCCTTGTCATCATAGTGCCGTGACATGGTTTCCCTAATCTCCTACTGCTCCTCTTATTCTCAAAGCCATCTCTCGCCTTTACTTCTGTGATATCACATGCATATGGGCTTAGTTATCACGTTGATGTGCATCTTCCACTCTCTTCCCTTGCTTAGCGGCTCCTCCATTCATCTATTCTAAGAGAAACAATTTATTTCTTCATATTAGTAGATAGCTGGGTATGTAATCGATGATCAATATTCCTTGACTGGAATTATAAAGAATGGCCACGCCAAGTCTACAACATTCGACAACCATTAGATATTGACGCTGGGATATATTTCATATGCGTTGCAAGATTTTCATTCCAATAGTACGAGGAACATGATAATGTAAATTAAATATTCCTTTTACTGTAATTCAAACAGTCATCTCAGAATATCGATCATCTATTTAAACCGGTTGCAAAAAAATTTCTATGATGATCTGAAGTGAGAAAAACTAAAAGCAGCAAATTCTTATCTTCTTATCTTTCTGTAATGTGTAGGAGGACTTTTAAGATTTCCCACAAGTATGATTTTTCTTCAGCTTATAGGTTTATATTCATCATGATCTATTTTGGTTCTAACCATCCCCCAAACACTGCTGCTGTCACCTAGACCACTTGGAAGAAGGAAATGATGCCAGATGTTGAGAGCTAGGATTTCACCTCACATTCAAGCACACTTGACACACTCATACATAGACATCAAACGCAAGTATTGGGAAGGGACATCCAATCCACCTTTCTCTTCATCTTTGATGCTTATTTATACATTATGAGCAAGGTTGGAGAAGTTGCACCCACTCCAACTACTCATTTGTTAATATATATTTAAACTATATAATTATATAATTATGATGGCATTTAAGAGGTAGTGGCCCCCTCTACATCTCTTAAAGTCTAGCATCCAATCCTCTGCTTCTTCTCCATTCTTGGATTCCCCATCGTAGCTAATTGGATTAATCTTCTTAAAACCTCCTTCCAGATGATCAATCTTCCTTTTTTCGACCAACTGAACTCAATTCTCATACTTTTGAGTTTCACTGGAGGAACTATCTTTTCTTTAAGCACTTTCATGAACTTTAGGATCTCTTCCAGTCTTTTTTTGGGGTTTTTCCCATTGTTTTTCTCTTGCAAAATTTGTAGCAAATTTCATTTATCCCCTCATGCATCTCTTGAGCCTTCTTCAACTACTCATTATCTTCCTTGAAGCTCTGTATTTCGGTGCTTATTTTTTTCAATGTTTCAAGTACTTGACTGGCTTTAGAGTGTTCCTTCTCTTGTTGTGATGTGCGTGGTTCTAGTGCACCTTATTTGGATCGATCTACATTCTCACTTTGTGAGGCCATTGTTGTTCCCTTTTACATAACGACTTCGTTTGTACAGAAAACATTAGAACAAAAATTCTTATGATAGAACACAATTTCCATAATTCATTGAAACTAGATGTTCCTAAAAATAAATAGGGTTGAAACCTATGGCTCTGATACCATATGTAACACGACCAGATAACCTCCTAACATGCATTAAAAATATAATTTGTGTAAGGCATGGACATGAATCTTCCTTTACTCATTCATTCCTATGCTTAATTGTTCCTACAATAGTCCTTTCCGCAGTTAAAATATTTCTTGGATTTATTGTTTCCACCTTCCGCATTTATCCATTGAAGACTATGAGTCTTGTAAACCTCCATATTTTATGATTTCATTTTTCTGTTTTCCTCCTTCCACCTTTCGTATTCCAAATGTAGATTGCGATAGGAGGAAACTCTTAAATTTCACCCTATATTTATTTTCACTTTCTTCCTTCCGCCTTCCACCTTCCGTATTTTGAAATGTGGATTATGGTAGGAAGAAAATCTTAAGTTCGCCTTATTTTTCTTTTCATTTTCTACCTTTTGCCTTCCATATGCAGATCAGGTTAGGTGGAAACTCTTAAATTCCCCCCTATATTTATTTTTACTTTTCACCATCTGCCTTTTGTATTCGGAAATGCAGATTGCAGTAGGTGAAAACTCTTAAGTTGGCCTTATTTTTATTTTCACTTTCACTTTCCACATTCCTCCTTCTTCCTTCCATATGCAGATTGAGGTAGATGGAAACTCTTAAATTCCCCCCTATATTTCTTTTGACTTTTCGCCTTCCGCCTTTTGTATTATGAAATGCGGATTGTGGTAGGCAGAAACTCTTAATTTCACCTTATTTTTCTTTTCACTTTCCACATTTTTCCTTTCTTATTCCAAAATGTAGATTGCGATGGGAGGTAACTCTTAAATTCGTTATATTTTGACTTCTGCTTTATGTACAACCTTTTCCACACCGCCAATTCCTTGCAGAACTAACACCGACTGTCAATCTGGCTTAGAGACCGGACGTGGGTTGCTGAAAGCACATATACTTAATAACATACTTTCCTTGCAATATTTATAGTATTCTACAGTGTGTTTCCTTAAGGGGACTATATCAACATACACATTATGGTGCATCAAAAAAGAGTAGGTGCATTACATTTTAAGTGATCTATGCGTCAAATGCAGTCACAGCCACTCTTCACAGAGAAGGGTATCATACCCTTAGTGCACTACATAACCAATGCAAACATATCCATATGAGCATACACTAGCTCATGAGCAATGCTTTCATCAACAAAATTAAAGCTTCCTTTATCATCTCTACAACATTGAAACATACATTCATACACACAGACATGCCCTGAGTTCATCAATCACGTGGATTCACATAGCATACGTAACTTTGTACAAACAATAGTACACAATCTTAGTCACCATCTTACCAAATGCAAGGCACAATCATGCAAATAGTGTATGAGTACACCCATTCATAAGCATCATTCCCATCAATAAATCTAAATTTGTTATTTATCAGTCTATTAATAATGAAACACATGTTTACACATATACAACATACCTTGAGCTCGATAGTTTTCATAAAAAAACCCAGTAATGGAACCTATTGGTAAGTCCAACCGCAATGAAAAGGGGACAGCCATGTTCCACCCAACCGTAGATTAGGCATAGATCTACTCTGTCCTCAATCACCCCCGAGCTCAACTATTCATGCCAAGAGAATATACAGCTAACCTCAGTTCAATTTCGAGGCATAAATAGCTTTTCTAACACTTATAAGAGTGCTCATGCAGCAAGTAATTCTCTCAAATATTTCCTAACACTTCACAGAGTGCTCACACAACAAGAGTGCATTCGTTCTTAGCTTACTCAGCAACGTCCTTCCTCCTCGCATATGCCCTTTTATAGTTTGGTGGCGTAGGACTTACTCCTAGATGTGTGGTCCATTTCCCAAGGAATCCCCGTCAACCACTACATCCTTTTATTCTCTAGGGTCTATCCACTGTCATTCTGCAACTATGGCCCATTCACCATTGAATCCCCATCAACCATTGTCCCCTGCTTTCTACAGGGTATGCTCAGCATCTTTAAGGCATCTTTAGTGCTTGATGTACTTTCTTGAGGTTCACTCCTTTACATATCCCACCCTTGCATGCATAGTATTCTCTTTAACTCGGCTTGTCCCTTTCATTCAGAATTTCATTAAAGGAAAAGTGTAGTTGTTACAACATTCCTCTAGGGACCATTTGGGAAAACACCACAACCAACCAAACTCATCAAAACATACATTCTAGAACTTATCATCAAAGATAATGTTTCATAACGTATAGTCTACAGTATAACATTACAATTAAATGTTTTATGAATCGAGAGATATTACACAATTGGTCATGGTTTTGAGAAAATATATCCTCTCTTGGATAATAGTTTTTATTTATACTTCTTGTAGCATATCTTCTCTTGTAATACCAAATGGTAATGCTAGGGACATTGTCACCTTGTGCCTCTTGTTATATATCTTCACCCATAGGTCCTATTGTATTTATTTCTTAATAAAACAATTTAAATAAGTGTATTATGTTTTAATTTTATTATTATTATTATTATTATAATACCTTTATATAATTGATATAGATTTTATTTAAGAAAATAAAATTAAAACACCACTTCCATTGACATTAATTTGGAATTTTATGTTATGGTTCTCGTTTGATAATTATCAATGTATTTATGTAGTTAGTTGTAGAAACTGAATGCATTGGTCACATCCCAAAATACCAAACTTAATAGAGGCATGTATTCTTCAGTCATATCTAAAAACTCTTCATCAACCCTATAATTTCACATCACATTGTTTAAAAATTTGTCAATTTGATGATGATATTATGTCATTCGTGAACTCTATTTTAAATTTTAAACATATTCATAAGTGTCAATGTATTTACCAAAGGATGACCATAGAATTGATGACCTTACAATTTTATGTTAGTGCCCTACATATTCTCACTCACATAGTATTTTCCCTTATTATTTTGACATGATCCCACTTTAAAATGTGCTCAAGAAGAAGATAGCAGGGATAATGATAGAGAAGTTTCAAATAAAAACGATGAAATATACCAATAAATTATATAAAATGAAACTTATATTAATGTGAATAATATTGTATATCTGAGTTAGTAAATCGAACCAAATGCAACAATTTTTTTTATTGGGAATAACTTTATAGTTTATTGTGAGATATGGTCTATTTTGACCGAAAAAACAATTTTCTAATTCATATTTCAATAAAGAAATGTTTTGTCCGCCGATTGCACACCAACAGTAGAAATCTTCCGAAAGCTATCTCCTCACTTGAGAAAATGGAAGAGGTGTGACCTTGGGGGCAAGCACAGAGCTAGGTACTGTCACCTACTCCTAGCTCCTCCATTTAGGATAACTCCTAACGAAGCCAAGGGGGGTAGTCCCTAACAAAGAGTTTTCTATGGCTCAATGTTTAAGTTAAGTTTTAAGATGTTTTAGATGTGGATGGCTGTTGTTTAGGAGTTACTTGTGATTAGAAATGATTAAGTTTATGATTGTGACACGTAAATCAAAGAAATCCATGTTGCTAGAAAGAAATCATACAAATAAGCAAAAGATTCCAGACTTTACTCAAGCATTCAGATATAATCAGGAAAAATAAACCATAGACAGTTGATCAAGATAGAAGATTACTCAATTATAATGAAGGACCAGTGCCTTATGGAGTCAAATAAATGCGTGAAATAAAGTCTAGGAATTAAGCTAGTGAATATTACTTTTTGCAAGTGCTCTTGGTAGATTTTAAGAATTTTAAAGAATGCTATTGATTAGGGTGTCAACAAAGGTTTGTCAAAGCTGGGAGACTCTTCTAAGTTTCCTCCGTTTAAGACATGTCGGGCCCGCCCAGTATCCTAGGCTGATATTTTCAAGTGACTAGCTAGTTGAGAATCTATGACAGCGGGAGGTTCCAATGCCTCTACTAGGAAGTACTTTGGAAGAATCCCTACAACACCGGTGCGTTGGTTACAGGATTTTTAAGTGTTATTAGGTTACTCTTGCAAGGTTTAAAGATCCAGTGTTGTTTCTGGGTACTCCGATCTAGGATCGGTTAAAGCATACTCCGGGAAGGAGGGAGGGGTGTTAATTAATTAAAGGGGTGTGAGTTGTGAATTTTATTAAGTTGATTAATTAAGACTCTCCTACAGAGAGCGGTCTTGACCCTGCCTTATGACAGTGGTTCAAGAGACTTAGTTAATCTAGATGAGACTAATGCAAGGATTATGCAAACCTAGGATGCTCTCCGATAGAGAGTGCTCTTGACTCGTGTTTTTGCAAGTTCAAGAGTCTTACTTAAGAGTTAATTGATTAAAAAATGTGAATAAAAAGGCAAAGATGACTTAGTAAACTCTCTGACAGAGAGCACTCTTGATCCACCTTATGGTGTGATTCAAGAGATTTAAACAGTCGATTTACTTAGAAAGATAAACAATTTAAAGGAGTAATCAAATTAATTAATGAATTAGAAGTGATGGATTAACAATTAATATTCTAAGCATAAGATGCAAATAATAATGAAGACAAGCAAATCTAACCTAAGCATACATAAGTAAACACAACACAAGCCTCCCCAAATGGGGGAGGATGAGAGTGGGGACTTAAAAACCCCACTCAAACAAAAGTACTTTATTGAAATTATTACAATTTTCCTTTAGGAATTTAATCCCTGAAAGGGCTTTTCAAATAAAAGCATTCAACTCTACTATCATTAAAATTTGCGTAAAAAAAGAGAGTGATTTACTTTTACTTAAAACTTTTCTCGAAACTTTTCTTGAACTTTGCAAAAAGGGAAAAGAAGAAGTTTGAATGAGAGAAAAAGTGTAAGGCAAAGAAGGTTGAAAATAAGAAGAAAAGGATAGAAAGAAGGAAGGAAAACAAAGAGAAGGTCAAATACAAGAAAAGGGAAGAATAGGGAAGCCAACTATGAGGCCAAAGGAGTATAAAAAATGATGAAAACAGGGCAGTGATGAAGAAGGAAGATGGCTGTCATAAAAATAAAAATAAACAGGACAGCAAACAAAAAGAGGAAGAAAAGGCCAAAAACAAGACGGAAGAAGGGCCAAAAACTAGGGCAAAAAGAGGCAAAAAAAAGGCATAAACTAGGGCACACTAGGGCTGTCCAAAAAGAAGAAAATGAGTGGTAAAAAGAGTAAAATGGGGCAGGGATGAAGAAAAGATAAGAAAGGGAAAAACCAAGCAAGGAGGAAAAGGATAGCAAGCAAGAAAAACAAGGGGATCAAGGAGCAAAGAGAGAACTAGAAGAGGGAAGTTCGGTAACGAAGAAAGTATTTGAAATTATGGATGGAACCCAAGAGAGAGAGCTAGACTCCCATCTTTCTTTTTGTATTTTGAAGAAGAAGATATTTGTAGGTCCTACAATGAAAGTGTTAGATTAAAAAGGTTGCTTGAAACATGGGATAGAAGCAGCTGAGCTCACACCCTTCTTGAACCTGTGAAGCTTGAAAACACACTACAACTCAACACAAAACGTGAGATCAAAATACATGCTAGTATGGTAAGAAAACTTAATTATGATCAACATTACGTATATACTGATTACTCATGTCCATCAAAATACTAATCTACTTTGCATAAACAATCAAGTTGAACTACAAATGATTGTTCTACTGTGCCAACAATGGCCCTCTTGAGATAACAAATAAACAATTTAATCTCACATAAGCATTAAAAAAAATAGGGGTTAGAGAAAATATCACCTCAACCAATTGCAAAAAACTACCACATCCAAGAGCTCATGGACCTCTAAAGTCTGATCTTTATTAACAAATTAAAGCGAATGCTTGATACAATTTCTCAGAGTAACTCTGCTACAAAAGTCCATCCTAATAGAGCTGAAAGAACCTCTTTTTAACAAATGAGAGAGTGCTAAAACCCTAAAACCAAAAAACCAACCCTAACTAGCTTAAGCACCTAAGAAAGATCCTAGACCTAAACCGGAGAACCGGGAGTGAGGAGAGGCCTCCACCCAGGTAAGGCGCCCCCACTCCAAACCTGTGCACTGAAAACAAGCCAAGGATGAGGCCACACGTGTGAGTCTGGATGTAGGTAAGCTCATCCTTTAGGTCTGACAGGAGCCTGAGCTAGGTTTGGGAAGCCCACTGATGGTGTAAGCTTTAGTGTTCACCTCGATCAAATCACAGAACCAATGAGAGCTCTCCATCTCATCTTTAGCTAGAGATGACATGTCTGATAACTGATAATAAATTAATTGCTCTCTTAATGATGATTGAAGCTAAGTTATGATAACTCCAATCATCACAAGTGTTCCATGAGATGTCATTTAGTCTTTTATTTTAATGAATTTGGTTTAATTTGGAGAGTTTTAGTTTTCTCCAAAATAATCATTTTTTTAATAAAAATCATTGTTTTACTAAAATTCATTTTCACTCAAAACTGACTTTTTTGAGTAAAAAGGAATCATGTGCCCGATTGCTTATCTGAAAGTTGGTTCTGATTAGCTGGCTGATCAAGAATGATTTTTGGCTTAAGGTTAAAGCCTTCAATCACTGAATTTTGAGTCCAGTTCATGAACGGGTTTTTTCCATTTAATTTATGGAAAACTTAACCCAAAAAAACTTAGGAAAAGTAATTAAAAATTAAAAAATAAATTTTCACTGTTCGAAACAGATTTTTTCGAAATTTTTTTATGTGTCTAGATGACTTAGGACATGACCATGATCTATACAAATAATGTCTAGTAGGATTATAACACTCAGTTGGGCTCTAATAACCCCCCAAGGCCCAGAATTCAACATCGAGAATTCCAGCTTTGGAGGAAGCGGGAGAAAACCTCGTCAATTATACTCGGTTGAAGGCAAAGCATAATTGTCAGGGGCAAAAAACTCCCAGGAATACCCTATTTGAGATTCTACATCTTAGGAGACCGGACCACTCAAAAATATCCTACTAGCACATTTTATTACAAACCCCGTGGGGCCATGGTCAAAATTATTCAAATAAAAAAGTGACTAGCCAATATTGGCTAGACAAGCAAACGGATCAACTGATACACTGGAATCAGACTTTGAACAAGTCTGTCAACCGGTGGCTCTTTAGGTAACCCAAATATGGTACAAAAAGTTGGATAACATCTGGCTCCAACTGTGGGACGTGTGCTCGATCTAATCTCTTATGCAAGGAGAGCATACGAGAACCCCAGAATATCTGGTTTCCACATACTGTAAAAACATCTCAACTTGACAAGAAAAACCTCAGTAGCACAATTTTTATGAAAAAGACCCAATGATCCAAAAGTTTCTTTATTCAAAAGAATGACAAAACTTAACTGAAAAAATTATTTATTCCTAAGTACAGAAAGAAAATGCTACAGTAAATGCTCACTTTAAGGAGCCTATTTTCCTACTCTAAGCATGGAAATAAAAACAGTTATGTGTAATCATAAATCCAGTGTAGCCCTCTAAGCATTTTATTAATATAAAAAGGTTTCTCCTTGTCTTTGATTACCAGCCAAAGTAAGGACACAATTTCCAGAAAATGCAAGCCTACGTGATGATCCAGAATGGGTGGGCTGGATGTGGAATCATAGGCATGAATAATGTCATCAAATGTCTTCCCACACTAGTAGATGCTCGCGCAGGTTGCTTCTATCCATGACTGGATAGCGCTGATATACAAATTGGGATAATGTAGCAGGTCGACTACTCCATCATGCTGATCATCAAGGCTTATCAAATAATAACTCATTGTATAAGCCCCAAGGTGCTCCAAAACATAAGGAACATCTATATGTGAAGATGATGGATGAGAAAAAACTTCAACTAGTTGTATCCCATCTGATTATTTAGCGCATTGCTTTTTCAAATCCTTATTACCGATCCTTAGATACAATTCTAACTGATCATATAAAAACTCTGACTGCTCTTCCTTATAACTTTCATAAGTATCAGAAGAACAACTCCCCTTGCTGGACATATCATGGATGAGATTCTCAAAAATATTCTCAAAGGTATCATAGGTTGGATTTTCAATAAAAGTCCAATAGTCATCATCACCATCTATGTCGGATATGAGAGATGCCTCATCACTGGTATCAAGTCCATGTCTGTACTTCTCATTTTGCTCAAAACCATCTTCTTCAAAAAGTTTGGTTTCAAAGATATCACAGGGGACCCAACTTTCCAAATATTTGTCATCCAGTGGAGTGCATGGAGGAATCTCATCACATGAAACATCTAAGATTGGATTTTTAATTGAAGTCTCAAATTTATCATCCATCTCAGATGTAAGGGATTCTTCCTCACTTGTATCACATCTGATTCGATATCCCTCCTCATGATCATAGTCATCTTCTTCAGAAAAAAGATCACAAGGTAGTAAACCTTCCAAACTATCATCATTATGCTCATTAGTAGGATTGGTGCTAAAGTTTTTAGTGAGATCATCCAATTGCTGAATATAATATTCAACTTGACCTTGGGTTTCTATGGTGAAAGAATGGAGTTGTCCAATTATGTTAATGTATTCAGTCTCTCTTGAATATTGTTTTGTCTCTCTCCAACTTTCTCCAGAAATATCATGCATGTCATCTACACAATTTATGTACTCAGGCTCGCTTGATGATGCTTTAGGAGCACAACCCTTTGGAAAACAATGCTCTTGAGCATCGCATGCATAGTAACAAGAAGATTCTTCATGAAGGTCTTCACATGCCCTGCAAAATGGATTATACTGCTCAACCATGTTAGTGACATCTAGCTGATGAGGAGGCCTTTGCTCATGGTTGGGAGGCTTTCTTTGCCAAGTTGGCTTGCTAGGAAAGGTTCCAGGACTGGAGTGAGTTTGAGTTCTTTCTATTGTGATCACTCTTTTTTGAATTTATTTTAACTGTGCTAAGTGTTTCTACTCTGCCTCCTCCATATTTTTCTTCGTCTCCATCATTTTTTTTTCATAGGAATCCTTCATAGCTGATAAAGGATCCTTGTCTTTTGTTTCACTGATTTTCAATAGAGTTGAAGACCTTGAATAACCATGGAGGTTACATTCACCAGATGACTGCATGTTCAGATCAATCTTAATCGCCATCGCCTGAGCCTGGAGCAAGTTAGCAAGCTCCTTGTCTCCGATCTGGTACTGCATTTTGCGACTAAGTGCCTCAATGTAATAGACCAAGATGGTTAGCTTAGTTGGGGCATACTCAGTAGGGATGGCATTTGACAATTCCATGAACCTAGTATTGAACTCATCCATTGTTTCCGTGTCTTTCTTATTTACGTTGGTCAAGGATGCAAGTTGATGCCGAGGTTCTTTCTTTTCACTGAACTTGTTGGTGAAAGAAGTTTTGAAAGCTGCTAGACTATTAAAGGAATTGTCTGGTAAATTGCTATAACAGTCACCTGACTTTCCATCCAGAGATATAGCAAATAAATTCATATACACGTCATCATGTTGGTTGACCGGATCATTTATATAAGCATTGATACACCTAGAAAAGTTCCTGAGGTGCATGGCGGAGGAAATAGCATCAGTGCCTGTATACATCGGGAGCTTCTCGACAGCTTTGTCTCGAAGACGGTGGGGTTGACCTGCTATCTGAGAAAAGTCAAGCTGAGTAAAATACTCACCCATTATGTAAGAAATAGTGGTATTAGTGTTTTTAGGAAATAAAATGTGGATGTCTGAAACAGACTCAGATCCAAGTTCTGCAAGGATCCTGCGAGAAGATAGTTTGTTTAATATCCTCCTTAAGACCTTTTCAGGGTCAGGGATGAAATCGACCAAACCTAAGAGTTTCTTCTAGTAGAATACCTGGAGGTGTTAACTAACAATGGACTCGCCAGGTGGACTTAAGTCTAATTTCAGAGAGTGATTGGACTAAAAATCTACCAAAAAGGATAAAAAGGTAAAAAACTAAAAGAAACAAAGGTCGTCCAGGAACAAAAATATTTGTCCCCGACAATGGTGCCAAAAGATGTTGTTCGTCGATTGCACACCAGCAGCAAAAATCTTCCGAAATTTGTCTCCTCACTTGAGAAAGTGGGAGAGGTATGACCTTGGGGGAAAGCATAGAGCTAGGTATTGTCACCTACTCCTAGCTCCTCCGTTTAGGCTAACTCCTAACGAAGCCAAGGGGGGTAGTCCCTAAAAAAGAGATTTCTATGGCTCAATGTTTAAGTTAAGTTTTAAGATGTTTTAGATGAAATGGGTGTTGTTTAGGAGTTACTTGTGATTAGAAATGATTAAGTTTATGATTGTGACACGTAAATCAAAGCAATCCACCATTCTAGCAAGAGATCATACAAATAAGCAAAAGATTCCAGACTTTACTTAAGCATTCAGATATAATTAGCAAAAATTAACCATAGAAACTTGATCAAGATAGAATATTACTCAATTATAACGAAGGACCAGTGCCTTATGGAGTCAAATAAATGCGTTAAATAAAGTCTAGGAATTAAGCTAGTGAATATTAGTTTTTGCAAGTGCTCTTGGTATATTTTAAGAATTTTAAAGAATTCTCTTGATTAGGGTGTCAATGAAGGTTTGTCAAAGCTGGGAGACTCTTCTAATTTTCCTCCGTTTAAGACATGTCAGGCCCACCCAGTATCCCAGGATGATATTGTCAAGTAACCAGCTAGCTAATAATCTATGACAACGGGAGGTTCCGGTGCCTCTACTAGGAAGTACATTGGAAGAATCCCTACAATGCTGGTGCATTGGTTACGGGGTGTTTAAGTGTTATTAGGTTACTCTTGCGGGGTTTAAAGATCTAGTGTCATTTCTGGGTACTCCAATATAGGATCGGTCAGAGCATACTCTGGCAAAGAGGGAGGGGGTTAATTAATTAAAGGGGTGTGAGTTGTGAATTTTATTAAGTTGATTAATTAAGACTCTCCGACAGAGAGCACTCTTGACCCTACCTTATGAGAGTGGTTCAAGAGACTTAGTTAAATCTAGATGAGACTAATGTAGGGATTATGCAAACCTAGGATGCTCTCTGATAGAGAGTGCTCTTGACTTGTGTTTTTTCAAGTTCAAGAGTCTTACTTAAGAGTTAATTGATTAAACAATGTGAATAAAAAGGAAAAGATGACTTAGTAAACTCTCTGACAGAGAGCACTCTTGATCCACCTTATGGTGTGATTCAAGAGATTTAAACAGTCGATTTACTTAGAAAGATAAACAATTTAAAGGAGTAATCAAATTAATTAATGAATTAGAAGTGATGGATTAACAATTAATATTCTAAGCATAAGATGCAAATAATGATGAAGACAAGCAAATCTAACCTAAGCATACATAAGTAAACACAACACAAGCCTCCCCAAATGGGGGAGGATGAGAGTGGGGACTTAAAAACCCCACTCAAACAAAAGTACTTTATCGAAATTATTACAATTTGACTTTAGGAATTTAATCCCTAAAAGCACTTTTCAAATAAAAGCATACAACTCTACTATCATTAAAATTTGCATAAAAAAGGAGAGTGATTTACTTTTACTTGAAACGTTTCTCGAAACTTTTCTTGAACTTTGCAAAAAGGGAAAAGAAGAAGTTTGAATGAAAGAAAAAGTGTAAGGATTAAAAGAAGGCTGAAAATAAGAAGAAAAGGATAGGAAGAAGGAAGGAAAACAAAGAGAAGGTCAAAGACAAGAAAAGGGAAGAATAGGGCAGCCAACTATGAGGCCAAAGGAGTATAAAAAATGATGAAAATAGGGCAGCGATGAAGAAGGAAGATGGTTTTCATAAAAATAAAAAAATAGTACAGCAAACAAAAAGGGGAAGAAAAGGCCAAAAACAAGATGGAAGAAGGGCCAAAAACTAAGGCAAAAAGGGGCAAAAAAGAGGCATAAACTAGGGCACACTAGGGTTGTCCAAAAAGAAGAAAATGAGTGGTAAAAAGAGTAAAATGGGGCAGCGATGAAGAAAAGATAAGAAAGGGAAAAACCAAGCAAGGAGGAAAAGGATAGCAAGCAAGAAAAACAAGGGGATCAAAGAGCAAAGAGAGAACTAGAAGAGGGAAGTTTGGTAACCAAGAAAGTATTTGAAATTATGGATGGAACCCAAGAGAGAGAGCTAGAATCCCAGCTTTCTTTTTGTATTTTGAAGAAGAAGATCTTTGTAGGTCATGCAATGAAAGTGTTAGATTAAAAATTTTTCTTGAAGCCTGGGATAGAAGCAGCTGCGCTCACACCCTTCTTCAACCTGTGAAGCCTGAAAACACACTACAACTCAACACAAAACATGAGATCAAAATACATGCTAGTATTCTAAGAAAATTGAATCATGATCAACATTACATATATACTGATTACTCATGTCCATCAAAATACTAATATACTTCGCATAAACAATCAAGTTGAACTACAAATGATTGTTCTACTATGACAACAATGGCCCTCTTCATCTAACAAATAAACAATTTAATCTCACATAAGCATTAAAAAAAAATTAGGGGTTAGAGACAATATCACCTCAACCAATTGCAAAAAACTACCACATCCAAGAGCTCATGGACCTCCAAAGTATGATATTTATTAACAAATTAAAGCAAATACTTGATACAATTTCTCAGAGTAACTCTGCTACAAAATTCCATCCTAATAGAGCTAAAAGAGCCTCTTTTTAGCAAATGAGAGAGTGCTAAAACCCTAAAAACTAAAAACCAACCCTAACCAGATTAGCCACCTAACAAAGAGCCCAGACCTAAATCGAGGAACCGGAAGTGAGGAGAGGCCTCCACCTAGGCAAGGCGCCCCCACTCCAAACTTGTGCACTAAAAACAAGCCAAGGATGAGGCCACATGTGTGAGTCTGGATGTAGGTAAGCTCATCCTTTAGGTCTGGCAAGAGCCTGAGCTAGGTTTGGGAAGCCCGCTGATGGTGTAAGATTTAGTATTCACCTTGATCAAATCACCAGACCAATGAGAGCTCTCCATCTCATCTTTAGCTGGAGATGACATGTCTGATAACTGACAATAAATTAATTGCTCTCTTAATGATGACTGAAGCTGAGTTATGATAACTCCAATCATCATGAGTGTTCCATGAGATGTCATTTAGTCTTTTATTTTACTGAATTTGGATTAATTTGGAGAGTTTTAGTTTTCTCCAAAATAATCAATTTTTTTTTAATAAAAATCATTTTTTCACTAAAAATCATTTTTTACTCAAAACTGAATTTTTTGAGTAAAAAGGCATTATGTGTCCGATTGCTAATCTGAAAGTTGGTTCTAACTAGCTGGCTAATCAAGAATGTATTTTGGCTTAAGGTTAGAGCCTTCAATCACTGAATTCTGAGTCCGGATCATAAACAATTTTTTTCCATTTAATTTATGGAAAAATTAACCCAAAAAAACTTAGGAAAAGTAATTAAAAATTAAAAAAATAATTTTTCACTGTTCGAAAAAGATTTTTGCAAATTTTTTTATGTGTCCAGATGACTTAGGACATGACCATGATCTATATAAATAATGTCTAGTAGGCTTATAACACTCAGTTGGGCTCTAATAACCCCCCAAGGCCCAGAATTCAACATCGAGCATTCCAGCTTTGGAGGAAGCGGGAGAAAACCTCGTCAATTATACTCGGCTAAAGGCAAAGCATAATTGTCAGGGGAAAAAAACTCCCTGGAATACCCTATTTGAGATTCTACGTCTTAGGAGACCGAACCACTAAAAAATATCGTACTAGCACATTTTATTACAAATCCCGCGGGGCCATGGTCAAAATTATTCAAATAAAAAAGTGACTAGCCAATATTGGCTAGACAAGCAGACGGATCAACTGATACACTGGAATCAGGCTTTGAACAATTCTGTCAACTGGTGGCTCCTCAGGTAACCCAACTATGCTACAAAACATTAGATAACACAACGTAAATACAAGTTTTTTAGTATTCATAAAAGAGGGGCCATACGATTAGTAAAAAGTTGTCTATTAATCCTATAGTAGACTATAGGCGATTAAGTAAGTTTTCAAAATGCATTTGAATTCTTCATACCTATATAGGATCAATGACTAAGAGTAAGCCAATATTTCTGCTATATGTTTTTTTTAGTCCAAATAAAATATTGGGTTCTTTTGCAGTCAAAGAGATACTAAAGGACCAAACTACACTAATTTATACTTCTTAAGAACTTAAAAAATAGATGATTTCATCCTTGTATAAGGGAATCTCATTATTATGTTCAAGTTAAAAGCATGCCATTCTGGGAAATTTAGTGCTTTTCGAGAGGTAGGTTCAAAGAACGGAGCTTCTTCAAAAAAAAATCCCATTGAAATAAAAGGATAGACAAAACATTAATAAAATAAAAGAATAGTCATCGAGAACTAAACATGTCAAAAGATATAAACACAAGATTGAAGTAGATATATAGATTATAGTTTAGTGTTGAGAAAGTTGGGCCAACTCTTCAGAGAATGACATGTGATAATGTTCTGAGATAATACCGTGTTCTTCTCTTATGATGATCCATTGTTCTTTGCTTTCTTCAAAACCTTTCTTCAATAGAACATTAGCAATTTATTATTTATTTCTCTAAAATAATGAGTCAATATAAGATATGATAATAGTGTGTTTAATATCCAAACCTCCTCCAATATTAAGAGAAGATTTAAATTATGATAGACTTGGTTTTTATTTTCCCAATTGATGGTATTTATTGAGTCTCCAAAGACTTGTAGCACATCTAATCCATTATCTATTTCCCTTGTAAATAGAAGCCTTAATGGAATTAATTCAGAGAATTTCTTACATACTTATCCAAATCCTACTCTAAACATGAGGTTATAGCTATCACTTAGATGAAAAACAACACCTGCACACCTAATCCTTGGCATACCTTGGGATGCTCCATAAAAATAATCATACAGTTTGTTCCTATTAATGGCTTCATGTTGAATAAGTCTTAGAATTTTTTTGAGATGCTTATGATATTAGCTCGGGATATTTAATATTTGAAGAGAATGGAAGGAGGGATTTGTTTCTGAAATTTAATCCAATTTTCACTCCTTGATTATTAGTTAACAATAATGATTCAATCATTTATTTGATCCCACAATTTTATTTCATATCATTATTTACTTGTGAAGAAAAATAAAACAAGGATCGATGGAAGATAATCATACACAAGAGACACAAATATTTTACCTTGGGGAAACCCAAACGTGAGAAAACCTAGAAAAAAATTCTTGGAAGAAATCAATCAAAATTTCAAGTACAATACCAAACATGATGTTGATCCATATCACAAGTGAGGTTATCCATCCTTCACAACAAACCCCAACAAGGTAGATAATATTCTGAAAGAATAAAACAATAACAGATCCCTAAACATATGCTTAATGCCTTTTCTAGGGTTTCCTTGGAGGTGTGCACTTATTGAGACAAGAATATGTGACTTGTGAATGTGTTAAATGATGTGTGAGAACACTTATTTTAATATTGTTCAGTTTACTTGATATTTTCTTGTGATGCCAACTTGTGCATTTGTCTTCTAGGGCTAGCTTCTCCATTTTTCTATGTTCTTTTTCCCTTCCTTTCCTTCCACTTTCTTTGGGACTTATTTAATGGATTGTCTTGAATTATTTAGTTATTTATTCACCGCAGAAAACTTATCCTTGTTGATTTCTAACTTCTCACATAAAAATCACATCTTCCATAAATCTCTAATGTTCATTTGGCCATATTCTAATAAGCCTTGGAAACTTATTAGAGCCAATGTCAAATAGGAAATTAGATTAGACTTTGACTCTACCACAAGGGATGGAATCTCTTATCACCTAAGAAAATTAACTCACTCTACTAAGAATATAACACTCTTGTTACGGATGTTGTTAGAGAAATTGTTCCTATGGATGGGGCAAGACCACCAACATACTACAGTTAATAGACATAAATTGAAACAAATGTAATTGAGAGTCTAACATGATTTATTATGTTAAACAAAGAGATTTTAAGAATATAGATCAAGTACCTTATTTATGGAGGCTAATCCAAGCTTTAATATTTTCTCAATCAATCTCCAAGCCTCTATTTCAATACTTGCAATAAAAAAAAACCTTCCCCATACCCATCTGACAATCATGAATATGAAACATACACAATAAGGAGATATAAAATCAACATATGCATCATATCTCATGAAGACAAATTATACATAGAAAATTATACACAATTGGTGGGAAAGGAAGATCTCTTTTATTTATTAAGAAAATTGCAACAAATACATAATAACTTAGTCTAACTAGGAACTCATGAAACTATGATGTGGGTCTCCTTGATCCTCAATATGGCATAATTTATTCAACATAAGCTTAAGGAATGTGTATTCTCCCTCTCTTATAGCCTCTCCCTTGTATACATGACAATAATTGGGAAAGAAGTTTCGAGGATAGAGAAGTTGTGGAAGGTGGGGAGGTGATGAAATTGACCTCAACCGCCTTTTAATAAATCTCTTTTTTATTTTAACCATTCTTAAGGAGCACACTAGTGTAACAAGATAAACTAGCGCGTGACATGTTAGTTCCTTTCATACAACATGTGTGTGTAACTTTTCAAGGAAAAATGCTACTGGAACAAGATCAATTAGCATGTGGGACGCAACTTGTTAGCTTTTCACCTACTTGTATGCCCCAAACTAATGACAAAAAGAAAATATGTTGGAGTAAACAAGAGGTATTCTACACCATGATCATATATATTGAATTTATCTCTTCAATCCATTTAGTCCTTTTGTGTGACCGAAAGCTCAGTATTGTCACTTAGGTGGAGAATTGTTGATTTAAGGGATAAAAATGGAGCACACCCACATAGAGCATGCAATGTGAACTCTAGCTTTGCATCACTCATAGTAAATATGACATATGACTAGGGAAGACTAACCATATTAGTATCAATACACATAGTTAATATCACACATGATTAATTAGGGTTACAAAGGGTCTATTCTCTACCTGGGTTGTGAAATCACCTTAGAGAATTATACAAAGAATGTTTTCCCAATGACCTAACCACGGAGAACATCAACACTCCCTCTAAGCGAGGGAGAAATTTTACATCATTCCAAGAATATTAATTGGTGAGAATGTCCATTGTTGGGAATCCTATATGCAATTTAATTAAAGCCAACATACAGAGTGTTCAATATAAATTGTCAACCCAGGGAAGTCTCAAGGATAATGTGCACTGTATATGCTTTAAACACTAAGTAGCTGATCCTGTAAATGAATGACCCTACTTTCCTGTTCAACTGAAATCATCCAATAATTTACTTAATCTAGCTTACTTTCTTAAGAATGCAATCACAAATACCTTCTTATAATATTTAATCTAGAATTAAAAGATTCTGGAAATAACATCTAGATTACTTCTGCAGAAAGTTAAATCCTTAATTACCAAACCATCAAAAGATCAATCTCAACTATCTTAATTCAAGTTATTCTAGAAATTCAAAGTACATGAATTAAGTTCTGCAATTATAAATGTGAAGAAACAAACTACAAAGATATAAAGAAAACAACAATTGAAAGAACTAGGGATGAACAAGGATGTCACAGCTATCACACAGTTGCATAAGAGAAAGTTAATCTATATAGTCGACCGACACACCACACCACTGTAGTTTTCAGAGGATGCAATTACCGATCATTCAAATGAACACACGGCAAATCGATGACTGATGCAACTTACTGTAAATAAGGAAATTTATCACAAAATCCAAACCACACAATAGGGTAAATAAAATACCTAATTAACTCAGCAATCCCTGTGGGAAGGTAAGACCAAACTTCACATAGAGATGCTAGAAGTAACACATGTTAGAATGCTGAGATCTGAAGAATCAAAATCCTTGTATTAAAATGGTGAATGAGCACACAACCTCAGTCACAGCTGATACAATAATTTGATTAATTTTTCAACCCTTGGCTCAGAATAGTTCCCCGTATTTATACAATTATAATCATAACATATTCCCACTATTATCGAGTAGCCATGAAGATTTGTGATCTTCAGGCTTCCCTAATCACGATAAGTTTTTACAGTCATGGAAAGATGAAAGAAAAAAATATAGGAAGGTTGTTACTCGAGCTAGAAATGATGATCATGATCAATTGAGAAGATACTCTGTGGATTGTATCTATTTTTGAGCAGCAACGCACTGTTTCCTCTGAATCTATTGCATCATGTTGCAGCTACCTTTGTATAGCTCGCGTGGAATAGTATCCTTGGACCACGTTCTTTTGGAAAGGATGGAATGGATGGCGATCATCTCAGCAATAAATGTTCATCCCTCTTGGCATGTTCATCCCGCTACACCTGTATCCTTCACATCTCAGATTATCTTTAGAAAACCGCCATATGTTAGCTTAATTTAAGATGGAAGGCCTCAATTACAACAATCCTAAGCATTAATAAAATAAGACAATGATTAACCATACCTCTATGAATTAAGCGATCGAGTGAAGTAAAAACATTTGTTTAGTGTTCATTATAGAGTAGGATGAGGACAAAAAGAGGTAGGTAAAAGTGGTAAAAAAGGGGTCATTTTTTCTCCCAACATCTCCCCCCAACTGTCATGTTGCATGTCCCCATGCAACAACCTCCATTAGTCTGAATCTAAATCTGGCATTGTACTTCTTTCATGGAGAGAAGAAAATTTATATGGGAATTCAAGCATTCCCTGTTTTTCCAAGAATCCCTTATGGACAAGCCAATATCTCCAACACCTCTGCTCTTATGCCCTAGTTAATGAGAAGTCTTCCTTGTATGGTTTTGTGGGCTACCAGATGAGAGGAAATTTGAATTTGAGTCCCAGCCAATTAACCCCACATTACTTCATGCATCCAACATATCCCTCAACCCTGGAAAGTGCATGTTCAAAATTCCTGTAACAGTAGGGATCTCTATTTCTCAGGGTTGAAGAGGAAACCTGCCATCTATGCTAGCTACCTTCAAAAGCCAATTGTTGATTCTTGGAAATCTGGCTGACACAAGTATAAATAAAATTTTCTTGAAGTTCCATTATCCGATTAGTTTTGAAGGGACATGAGAGTACATTCTGATGATGAGCAAGGAGAAGATGAGGGTTCTGAGGCTCGCTTTGAATCCAAAGGTTAGAGTGGGCCTCATTATGAGAGAAAGTTTGGAAGAATATTTCCCACTGAACATGATGGCTAACAAAGGAGGAAAAATCTCTCAGCTAAACATCACCTGAGAAAGGGATAGGATTAGAATGGCAATCGAAGGGACAAGCTAACTCATGCAATAAAGCTCACACAACAAATTCTGCTCCTCAAAGTCACTTCGCAGAAATGTTTCCAAGAATTTAGTTGAGGTCTCTATTTCATACGGCCTCCCTTATTTTACAGTCCTCAGTTTAAACCAAATGACCTGCTCAAATAAAAACACAGGGTAAGAGGACGATGGTATTCTGGTACCCAACAATTCCTGAGAAAGAGTATACAACTGATCTTTTTCCACTTGCATGGATTTGAACTTTTTCAACTCCTTTAGCTCCTTCTGTAACTCTTCCCCAAAGAGTTTCTGGGACATGAGCTCTTCTACCCACTTTTCCTTCAATTCCATGATGGTCTTCCTATGTTTAGCAAGGGAAACCATCCCTTCTCAATACCTCTCCACCTGACTCTTCAGCTTCCTCACTTCTATTCTCAGGATTGAGAATTCTTTTGTCAGCTTCAGGATTTCTTCATCTTCAGCATGTTCTTCATTATCAGAATCCAAATTGACAAATTTTGAGGAAGTTGAGTCCATACCTTATCACCTAATGTTCCAATTTGAACATCTTGTAATTCTAAAATCATGTCTGGGGGTGCTACTTCTTGTGTAAAAACATCCCTTCCTTGAATTTCTCTGTCAAAACCCAAAATTTCAGAAAATTTAAAACTTTTAAATTAACATAAAAACCATATTAGAAGCAGTTGTTAACAGGTTGTTTGTTTATGCTATGGAAATCGTAACTGAGATAATTATTTAATTACTCTGTATTTTGTAAAGTATCTTCCTTTTCAGCTACTGATTATTCTTTTGTTTTGAGACATAAGGTGGTTTGTCGAAAAGGACTGGGCTTACTTAGCTTTCGAGCTAACGCAGCCGTTTGCTTCTGTTACAGGTCTGCAGGTAAGAATGAGGTTCGATGCTAATGACTCTCATAATTTTACAGTACAGATTTTTGTATAAAGAATTGTTTAGTAAAGGTTTAAACATGTTAAACAGAAATTCAAGATTCTTAAGGTATTATCCTTGAATATTCTGCTACGTTTCCTTTAAGACTTTAATACTAAAGAGATTACAAAAATAAAAATATAGTAAAAACTAAACCATGAGGTGACATGAGATTTTATTGGTTTACAAGTATGATAAACCCATCATGCCTCCCCTTCATATGAGTATAAGATTGTGTTTAAAATCTCTCCACTTAACATATAGTATAGTAGGAAAAGAAATCTTAGTTTTACAAGTTTACTTCTTTGAAATAAAGCTATAATAATAACATGCCATGCTAGATTTCATAATGTTCAGTTCTTTTCATCTGAGGAGAAAGTATCATTAAGAAACGAACTATAAAATTTCTTACTGAGGCTTCAAAGATTTAAAATCTGGAACAAGTATGCCTTTGTAGTTAATCATCCATTAAACTGTCAAAAAGCTATATTTATTCTAGGAGTATCAACGGTAAGACCTAATACCATTAGAACCAATCCTAGACTCCTCGCTAAACTTCCTTTATTGAAATTTCAATACTAAATTAACCCATTCATGAGATAAAAGAGTAATCAAGTTCTCTAGCATTCTTTACTTATTTTGCTTCTTATAAAACAAATCTTGAGTTGGAAGAGAGTGACATAAATCAAGTTGTCACTTAAAAGAATGCTAGGTTAAAATGAAGAGAAATATCCTTCTATCTAATATCTACATTATGAACTAAATCAAATTCCTTGAGGTCATAATTTAGAACTTATTAACTGTTCACATCTTGGAGGGTAGACATAATTTCTTTCCTCTTCTTTGAAGTAATAAAGATATTGGCATCAGAAGGTAATTTAAATGTTTGGACATAAAACCAAAATCTATGATTTAATTAAAGTATTTATAGTGGTATAAACCACAATCAATTTTTAACTAAAATTTACCACCTATGAATTTCAAACACTAACATACCCATGTCTATGTTTATGTGATCCAAGTTATACCATAATCGAAAATAGAAGGTTTCAAAGTATTATCGTTAGTGTCAATATGCCATACTTAAGATTCTATACTCTTGAAATAAAATATTAACTCTATGTTTGTATCACGAGACCCCATAGAGAAGTCAAAACAAAATGTGGCATGCAATGTTTATCGTTACACCAATCTAATGTTGCATGGTCGAATGTATATTATGCAGGAGGAAACTATAGTCTAAACTTCCAAACGATGATTATATTGTAATCACCATTGGGTGTCATGGACTTTGGAACGTTACCCTCTCCATGCAAATTATTTGAGTACTACGTGGCTGCGTAGTGTCCAAGTGTTGGCACTATAAACGTTGACTAACCCTAAACCTTTTCCATTCTTTCCTTGTGTTCGTCCTTTGGCTGCCGCTCTGCAAACCCTCCTTGAATAGGTTATGTTGTTTTGACTGCCATTCACCCTCTGATTTCCTCGGCTCTTCAATAGCTTTTCCATTCAGCCTCAGGTTGCCTTGGCTCCTCTGTAGCTATGCCATTACCCTTCTCTCGAACCCTGGTTGCCTTGCCTCCTCCATGGCTTTGCCATTGTCTTTCTCTGTCTCATAAGAAATTACTCACTCCATAAGCGTGGCTGTGCTGTCAGCTCATTGTATGATAAGTGACATTAGGAAGCTTGCTGTTACTATAAGGTTTTTCTTTGGAGTCTTCTTTGTACTGAAGAGTTGGTTGATATACTAGATAACTATCACAGAAGTTAACCTCCTTGCTGGACAGATTTACGGCCTTACTGCGTGGCTGCCATTTAAAGAGGTAAACACTGCTCTGTAGTTTTTATAGTTATGTGATATTTTTACAGGTTATTTTATTATTTGCTTTTACAACAAAATTAACAATTGTACATATAATGCATTGTTTGCAGGTGAACCTGCTATGCTTTTCTGCTTACACCAAAATGGGGTTACAGCACCTTGACCGGGTAAGCCTGGGCCCTTCCACGGCACCTCATCTTTTGTCTGAAGAACTTGAGAGGCTTTACTAGTTGGGTCGATGCAACCCTCGTTGACCTCCGTGGTTTTTATACTGTTTGTTTTTTAATGTTTAAGTATTAAGGGTAATACCCTCGCTCTTATACTTAGCTGTCCGGCTACGGCCGTAAGTGAAAACCCTGTTTATAGTTATGGTTTTGCTTTTAAAACTAAACAAGACATAAGTCTTGTGTTACTGTGCTTCAGAAGATTATACAGGCTATACGCCTTCATGTATAATTTTGTTACTGTTCAGGTTAATGAATAAAACAGATTTAAGGTTATTTCTTTGGTTAATGGTAAGAGTAGGGTTTTACCCCTGGTTATTACGGAGTTTAGATCTGTTTCCTCTCTTGCGTTCTTCTTTACCACAGTATTTAGAGAACTTGGAATAATAAATAGCTTACTGTGTTTTATTTATTAACCTGGCGGTATGAAAGATTTTTAAGCTTCTCTTTGTTTGATAAGTTTTGTGATTTGCTTAAATGGCTACTAGGTTTACCCTAGTTGATAGTGAAAATTAATAAATTAAAGAATAGCTTAATCCTTAAGCTCGATTATCGAGCAACTTCCAGTTCTGAAGTATCGTGTTATAACAATCTTTTATGATGTTTCTGTAAGTAAAAGATTATTAAATTTAAGATATGTCTAGGGTTTATGCCCTTATAACATCATTATAACTATTACTACTATATTATGGTAATATTATAAATTATATCATAGTACTGTAGTTCATTTTTGTATAAAAGTTCTGTATCTTGAGTACTTTCCATATTATTGTTTTATTAAATGTTATTAAATTCTTACCTACAGGTTTTATAACCTGTTGCTATTGATTTAGAAATTATAAAAGAAAAACAACTGGAATCCTTTTTAAGTTAAAGGACCTGATGTACTATTAATAATTATTACTTTTGTCTTTTAATTATTGTTTATTTACTTTACAAGTACTGTATATGACTAGACTAAAGATCTTACTTTATTTGCTTGCATTAAACGTTTAGATAACTAAGTTTTGTATTTGTATATTAATAATATTCTTGAATGTTATCATTATAATGTGCATAGTGTTTATATATTATAGGTATTATAACACAATATTATTTCCCCTTATTGTTATTATGAATAATAACTTAATGTGGATTACCCAATATTGATTTGGGTTCTGTATGTAGTTGTAGAGTTTGTGTAATTCTGTACATTACTTACTAATTTTCTTTAAAGTATAACTTTTTAAACCTAACTATATAAACTCTTATAACTTTTATAACAACTTTCTTATAATGACTAAAATACAATACTACTCTTTGATGATACTATGAGTATTGTTTTAATGTTATATACTTATTATTTGGTTCTGAAATTTGAATATTTCTTTATAGTACTTATATAATAATTAAGTAAACTTTATATAATAACAATATAAACACTTGAACATAAAATAGCATCTATTTATCATGTTTTTAGAAATAATAAAAAATAACAGTTACGAAAATATGCTTTAACCGTGCTGAAAACAAAAGGAGTGTACAGAAATTCTAGGTAAATGCATTCTCTGCTATATACAGACTACTACTAAAAATACTGTAATTGTATCATCTTAACTAAAAATTACTTATAATCTTCTATCAGTAATGTAATTGTTTAAATAGAAGAAACAATTGTAACTTATACTTCCAGCATACTTATTCTCTCTTTTCATTTTACAATTAATATTCCAGAAAATAAGATACGATACTAAAACTAGCTTGCGATACAGTAAGAAAACAGTTCATGAATTTGTAAAAGCATTTGTAATAACTGTAAGTAAATTAGGAGACTCAGTTCATAAGAATACTTCTTCTAAACACTGAGATACTGTGCTAGAGTACTATCTGGTGATACCAGATGTGGAAAAACACAGTGATACTAACAGGTTTTGCTACTAACATACCAAGATACTAATTTTACAGATACTAAACAATTACTCAGACATGTAAATATTTATAAAATTTATCCATTTATACTCAGAAAGACATAAAGAAATAAATGAAGAACCTATTTAATGTTGTGGACAACAACAGCAATGGGAGGCCGTTCCTCCCTACCAATTCCTGGAGAGCGCTCAGACAGCGACTTCTCAGGACCCCCGAGCTTGCTCCGGTCTCCCTGGCTGGAACTAGGTGCAGCAAAACAAATACAATCTTCAACTCAGTATCAACTCGGAACTGTTAGATAGTTCTCTCAGCTCAAATAGCTATAATCAGAATCAAGTTACTGCAAACATTCACTCAAACACTACCTTACTGTCTTTCCCTCTTTCCTCAAATGAAATTCCTGAATAAAATTCAGCTGAATGAATTCTTTCTGGAATAAAAATTGAGCAGCCTGAGCTCTCTTCATTGAGTACTTTTAAATATTTCCTAGGTCTTAGTTGGGTTAACTGTCATTTAATGAGCCACCTGCTCACATTCCACTTTCTTGGGGAATCATGACCCCAAATATAGGGAAGTTGCCACCTGCAACTTAGGAAGTGTTTGAGGATGTTGCCACTTGTCTTTTGCCTTTCAACCTAGCTCCATCCACTAGTTTGACCAGTAACCTCTTTTAACAGCTCTCCCATGCTGTTGTCTCCATAATTTATTTATTATTAATAAAATATTCTGAATTACACTCCATAACTGTTGACTCTGCTGAGTCATCAATCCCTACTTAGGATTAAGTTTAACATAATGTCTCAGAAATAAATAAAATAAATTACATAATTTTACAAAATTGGGGTATGTGACATACACACCCCCTTAAAATGTAACATCGTCCTCGATGTTACTTATTCTTATTCTTCAGGAACCTCTTGGAACAGATGTGGGTATGCTTCCCGCATCTTGCTTTCCAGTTCCCAAGTAGCTTCTTTAGGACTAAGGTGCTTCGATTGCACCTTCAGCTGTCCAATTGTGCGGTTCCGCAGAGTAATCTTCCTCCTCTCGATGATACAATCCGGTTCCACCAGAAGTTCCCCTTCTGGTTCTACCTGTACAACGTTCCAGTCAATCACATGAGTAGCATCATGTACATATTTTTTTTAGAACATAAATATGAAAAACATTGTGCACTTTTAAATTAGGTGGTAACGCTAACTGATAAGCAACTTGACCAACTCTAGATAATATTTCAAATGGACCACAATAACGTGGTGCTAGTTTTGCACAAATCCCCAATCTTAGGGAGCTCTTCTTTGGTCTTACCTTTATGAACACATGCTCACCCACCTGGAACTCTTTAGGAGTTCTTTTCAGATCTGCTTGACTCTTTTGCCGATCATGGGCAACCTTCAAGTTCTCCTGCACCTGTTTTACAATCTGTTCCATTTCTTTTAATAATTCGGGCCCGAACACTAATCTATCCACTGTATTATTCCAGGAGATTGTGGTGTTACATTTTCACCCATACAGAATTTCAAAAGGGATGAACTTAGCTGAAGATTGATAACTATTATTGTACGCAAATTCTGCTAAATGCAAATAATCCTCCCACTTACCAGGCTGATCCTTAACATACATTCTCAAGAGATCTTCCAATACTTGATTAACTCTTTCAGTCTGTCCGTCTGTCTGAGGATGGAAAGAGGTGCTGAAATTCAGAGTGGTGTTTAATCCTTTGAACAAGGATTTCCAAAAATTCCCTGTAAATTTAGGATCCCTGTGTGAAATAATCACCTTCGGCACACCATGTAGCCGAAAAATCTGTTTTAAGAAAATGTCTACTATATTTGCAGCCTTATAAGTGGTTTTAACAGGAATAAAATGTGCTGCTTTACTTAATTTATCCACTACCACCATAATTGAATCATTCTGATTTTGATTTATGGGTAATCCAGTAATGAAATCTAAGATGATTATTTCCCACTTCCAACTAGGAATAGGCAAGGGCTGCAATAACCCAGCTGGATGTTAATGTTCTGTCTTTACTTGTTGACAGTCCAAACATCTAGCTATATACTCAGTTGTTTCAGTTTTCATGTTAGGCCAGAAATAATCTTTTCTCAACATAGTGACAGTTTTCTGATAGCCTGGATGTCCTGAATAAGGGGTTTTATGCACTTCATCCAAAATCAACAATTTAATTTTAGATACATTTGGCACATACAGTCTGTCCTTAAACAGTAAAAACCCATATTTATTTAAACTATAACCCTTAGTTAAACTTTCTATGGGTTCTTCCTTAGTTATAGCTTGTAACTTTTGATAAATTTCGTCCAATTTTATACGTTCAGTTAGCTGTTCATTCAAATCAAAATTATAAGTGCTGATTGTTGTTGTAAAATTCAATTTTGCATTCCTGCTCAAAGCATCAGCTACTTTATTTTCTTTCCCTTTTATATGTTGAATTTCAAAATCGTATTCGGTTAGGAAGGCTAGCCATCTGGCTTGCCTTGCATTTAAGTTAGGCTGATCTAAAAGGTATTTTAAACCCTTGTTATCAGTCATTAAAGTAAACTTTCTGCCTATTAAGTGGTTTCACCACAATTTCAAGGCATGAATAACAACAGCCAGCTCTAAATCGTAAGTAGCGTAATTCTTTTCATGGATCTTTAGCTTCCTGGACTCATAGGCAATGACCACATGTCAAAACCCAAAATTTTGAAAAATTTAAAACGTTTAAATTAACATAAAAACCATATTAGAAGCAGTTGTTAACAGGTTGTTTGTTTATGCTATGGAAATCGTAACTGAGATAATTATTTAATTACTCTGTATTTTGTAAGGTATCTTCCTTTTCAGCTACTGATTATTCTTTTGTTTTGAGACATAAGGTGGTTTGTCGAAAAGGACTGGGCTTACTTAGCTTTCGAGCTAACGCAGTCGTTTGCTTCTGTTACAGGTCTACAGGTAAGAATGAGGTTCGATGCTAATGACTCTCAGAAGTTTACAATACAGATTTCTGTATAAAGAATTGTTTAGTAAAGGTTTAAACATGTTAAACAGAAATTCAAGCTTCTTAAGGTATTATCCTTGAATATTCTGCTACGTTTCCTTTAAGACTTTAATACTAAAGAGATAACAAAAATAAAAATATAGTAAAAACTAAACCATGAGGTGACATGAGATTTTATTGGTTTACAAGTATGATAAACCCATCATGCCTCCCCTTCATATGAGTATAAGATTGTGTTTAAAATCTCTCCACTTAACACATAGTATAGTAGGAAAATAAATCTTAGTTTTACAAGTTTACTTCTTTGAAATAAAGCTATAATAATAACATGCCATGCTAGATTTCATACTGTTCAGTTCTTTTCATCTGAGGAGAAAGTATAATTAAGAAACAACCTATAAAATTTCTTACTGAGGCTTCAAAGATTTAAAATATGGAACAAGTATGCCTTTGTATTTAATCATCCATTAAACTGTCAAAAATCTATATTCATTCGAGGAGTATCAATGGTAAGACCTAGTACCATTAGAACCAATCCTAGACTCCTCGCTAAATTTCCTTTATTGAAATTTCAATACTAAATTAACCCATTCATGAGATAAAAGAGTAATCAAGTTCTGTAGCATTCTTTACTTATTTTGCTTCATATAAAACAAATCTTGAGTTGGAAGAGAGTGACATAAATCAAGTTGTCACTTAAAAGAATGCTAGGTTAAAACGAAGAGAAATATCCTTCTATCTAATATCTACATTATGAACTAAATCAAATTCCTTGAGGTCATAATTTAGTACTTATTAATTGTTCACATCTTGGAGGGTAGACATAATTTCTTTCATCTTCTTTGAAGTAATAAAGAGATTGGCATCAGAAGGTAATTTAAATGTTTGGACATAAAACCAAAATCTATGATTTAGTTAAAGTATTTATAGTGGTATAAACCACAATCAATTTTTAACTAAAATTTACCACCTATGAATTTCGAACACTAACATACCCGTCTCTATGTTTATGTGATCCAAGTTATACCATAATCGAAAATAGAAGGTTTCAAAGTATTATCGTTAGTGTCAATATGCCATACTTAAGATTCTATACTCTTGAAAAAAAATCTTAACTCTATGTTTGTATCACGAGACCCCGTAGAGAAGTCAAAACAAAATGTGGCATGCAATGTTTATCGTTACACCAATCTAACGTTGCATGGTCGAATGTATATTATGCAGGAGGAAACTATAATCTAAACTTCCAAACGATGATTATATTGTAATCACAATTGGGTGTCATGGACTTTGGAACGTTACCCTCTCCATGCAAGTTATTTGAGTACTACGTGGCTGCGTAGTGTCCTAGTGTTGGCACTATAAACGTTGAATAACCCTAAACCTTTGCCATTCTTTCCTTGTGTTCGGCCTTTGGCTGCCGCTCTGCAAACCCTCCTTGAACAGGTTATGTTGTTTTGACTGCCATTCGCCCTGTGATTGCCTCGGCTCTTCAATAGCTTTGCCATTCGGCCTCAGGTTGCCTTGGCTCCTCTGTAGCTATGACATTGCCCTTCTCTCGAACCCTGGTTTCCTTGCCTCCTCCATGGCTTTGCCATTGTCTTTCGTTGTCCCATAAGAAATTACTCACTCCATAAGCGTGGCTGTGCTGTCAGCTCGTTGTATGATAAAGAACATTAGGAAGCTTGCTGCGACTATAAGGTTTTTCTTTGGAGTCTTCTTTGTACTGAAGAGTTTTTTGATATACTAGATAACTATCATGGAAGTTAACCTCCTCGCTGGACAGATTTACGGCCTTACTGCGTGGCTGCCATTTAAAGAGGTAAACGTTGCTCTGTAGTTTTTATAGTTCTGTGATATTTTTACAGGTTATTTTATTATTTGCTTTTACAACAAAATTAACAATTGTAC
The DNA here is from genome assembly GCA_001517045.1 of Pseudotsuga menziesii. Taxonomy (NCBI): domain Eukaryota; kingdom Viridiplantae; phylum Streptophyta; class Pinopsida; order Pinales; family Pinaceae; genus Pseudotsuga; species Pseudotsuga menziesii. The sequence goes on from LPNX010033568.1 coordinate 202,531, forward strand.
GTATAATGCATTGTTTTCAGGTGGACCTGCTATGATTTTCTGCTTACACCAAAATGGGGTTACGGCACCTTGACCCGGTAAACCTGGGCCCTTCCACGACACCTCGTCTTTTGTCTGAAAAACTTGACAGACTTTACTGGTTGGGTCGATGCAACCCTGGTTGACCTCCATGGTTTTTATACTATTTGTTTTTTAATGTTTAAGTATTAAGGGTAATACCCTCGCTCTTATACTGATCTCTCCGGCTACGGCCGTAATTGAAAACCCTGTTTATAGTTATGGTTTTGCTTTTAAAACTAAACAAGACATAAGTCTTTTGTTACTGTGCTTCAGAATCTTATACAGGCTGTACGCCTTCATGTATAATTTTGTTACTGTTCAGGTTAATGAATAAAACAGAGTTAAGGTTATTTCTTTGGTTAATGGTAAGAGTAGGGTTTTACCCGTGCTTATTACGGAGTTTAGATCTGTTTCCTCTCTTGTGTTCTTCTTTACCACAGTATTTAGAGAACTTGGAATAATAAATAGCTTACTGTGTTTTATTTATTAACCTGGCGGTATGAAATATTTTTAAGCTTCTCTTTGTTTGATAAATTTTGTGATTTGCTTAAATGGTTACTAGGTTTGCCCTAGTTGATACTGAAAATTAATAAATTAAAGAATAGCTTAATCCTTAAGCTCGATTATCGAGCGACTTCCAGTTCTGAAGGATCGTGTTATAAAAATATTTTATGATGTTTCTGTAAGTAAAAGATTATTAAATTTAAGATATGTCTAGGGTTTATGCCCTTATAACATCATTATAACTATTACTACTATCTTCTGGTAATATTTTAAATTATATCATAGTACTGTAGTTCATTTTTGTATAAAAGTTTTGTATCTTGAGTACTTTCCAGATTATTGTTATATTAAATGTTATTAAATTCTTACCTACAGGTTTTATAACCTGTTGCTATTGATTTAGAAATTATAAAGGAAAAACAACTGGAATCCTTCTTAAGTTAAAGGACCTGATGTACTATTAATAATTATTACTTTTGTCTTTTAATTATTGTTTATTTACTTTACAAGTACTGTATATGACTAGACTAAAGATCTTACTTTATTTGCTTGCATTCAAGGTTTAGATAACTAAGTTTTGTATTTGTATATTAATAATCTTCTTGAATGTTATCATTATAATGTGCATAGTGTTTATATATTATAGGTATTATAACACAATATTATTTCCCCTTATTGTTATTATGAATAATAACTTAATGTGGATTACCCAATATTGATTTGGGTTCTGTTTGTAGTTGTAGAGTTTGTGTAATTCTGTACATTACTTACTAATTTTATTTAAAGTATAACTTTCTAAACCTAACTATATAAACTATTATAACTTTTATAACAACTTTCTTATAATGACTAAAATACAATACTACTCTTTGATGATACTATGAGTATTGTTTTAATGTTATATACTTATTATTTGGTTTCGAAATTTGAATATTTCTTTATAGTACTTATATAATAATTAAGTAAACTTTATATAATAACAATATAAACACTTGAACATAAAATAGCATCTATTTATCAGGTTTTTAGAAATAATAAAAAATAACAGTTACGAAAATATGCTTTAACCGAGCTAAAAACAAAAAGAGTGTACATAAATTCTGGGTAAATGCATTCTCTGCGATATACAGACTACTACTAAAAATACTGTAATTGTATCATCTTAACTGATAATTACTTATAATCTTCTATCAGTAATGTAATTGTTTAAATGGAAGAAACAGTTGTAACTTATACTGCCAGCATACTTATTCTATCTTTTCATTTTACAATTAATATTCCAGAAAATAAGATACGATACTAAAACTAGCTTGTGATACAGTAAGAAAACAGTTCATGAATTTGTAAAAGCATTTGTAATAACTGTAAGTAAATTAGGAGACTCAGTTCAGAAGAATACTTCTTCTAAACACTGAGATACTGTGCTAGAGTACTATCTGGTGATACCAGATGTGGAAAAACACAGTGATACTAACAGGTTTTGCTACTAACATACCAAGATACTAATTTTACAGATACTAAACAATTACTCAGACATGTAAATATTTATAACACTTATCCATTTATACTCAGAAAGACATAAAGAAATAAATGAAGAACCTGTTTAATGCTGTGGACAACAACAACAATGGGAGGTCGTTCCTCCCTACCAATTCCTGGAGAGCGCTCAGAAAACGACTTCTCAGGACCCCCGAGCTTGCTTCGGTCTCCGTGGCTGGAACTAGGTGTAGCAAAACAGTTACAGTCTTCAACTCAGTATCAACTCAGAACTGTTAGAGAGTTCTCTCAGCTCAAATAGCTGTAATCAGAATCAAGTTACTGCAAACATTCACTCAAACACTTCCTTACTGTCTTTCCCTCTTTCCTCAAATGAAATTCCTGAATAACATTCAGGTGAATGAATTCTTTCTGGAATAAAAACTGAGCAGCCTGAGTTCTCTTCATTGAGTACTTTTAAAGATTACCTAGGTCTTAGTTGGGTTAACTGTCATTTAATGAGCCACCTGCTCACATTCCACTTTCTTGGGGAATCATGACCCCAAATATAGGGAAGTTTCCACCTGCAACTTAGGAAGTGTTCGAGGATGCTGCCACTTGTCTTTTTCCTTTCCACCTAGTTCCATCCACTAGTTTGACCAGTAACCTCTTTTAACAGCTCTCCCATGCTGTTGTCTCCATAATTTATTTATTATTAATAAAATATTTTGAATTACACTCCATAACTGTTGACTCTGCTGAGTCATCAATCCCTACTTGGGATTAAGTTTAACATAATGTCTCAGAAATAAATAAAATAAATTACATAATTTTACAAAATTGGGGTATGTGACATACACACCCCCTTAAAATGTAGTATCGTCCTCGATGTTACATATTCTTCTTCTTCAGGAACCTCTTGGAACAGATGTGGGTATGCTTCCCGCATCTTGCTTTCCAGTTCCCAAGTAGCTTCTTCGGGACTAAGGTGCTTCCATTGCACCTTCAGCTGTCCAATTGTGCAGTTCCGCAGAGTAATCTTTCTCCTCTCGAGGATACAATTCAGTTCCACCAGAACTTCCCCTTCTGGTTCTACCTGTACAATGTTCCAGTCAATCACATGAGTAGCATCATGTACATATTTTTTTTAGAACAGAAATATGAAAAACATTGTGCACTTTTAAATTAGGTGGTAACGCTAACTGATAAGCAACTTGACCAACTCTAGATAATATTTCAAATGGACCACAATAACGTGGTGCTAGTTTTGCACAACTCCCCAATCTTAGGGAGCTCTTGTTTGGTCTTACCTTTATGAACACATGCTCACCCACCTAGAACTCTTTAGGAGTTCTTTTCAGATCTTCTTGACTCTTTTGCCGATCTTGGGAAACCTTCAAGTTCTCCTACACCTGTTTTACAATCTGTTCCATTTCTTTTAATAATTCGGGACCCAACACTAATCTATCCACTGGATTATCCCAAGAGATTGGGGTGTTACATTTTCGCCCATACAGAATTTCAAAAGCGCTGAACTTAGCTGAAGATTGATAACTATTATTGTATGCAAATTCTGCTAAATGCAAATAATCCTCCCACTTACCAGGCTGATCCTTAACATACATTCTCAACAAATCTTCCAATACTTGATTAACTCTTTCATTCTATCCGTCCGTCTGAGGATGGAAAGAGGTGCTGAAATTCAGAGTGGTGTTTAATCCTATGAACAAGGATTTCCAAAAATTCCCTGTAAATTTAGCATCCCTGTCTGAAATAATCACCTTCGGCACACCATGTAGCCGAAAAATCTGTTTTAAGAAAATGTCTGCTATATTTGCAGCCTTATAAGTGGTTTTAACAGGAATAAAATGTGTCGCTTTACTTAATTTATCCACTACCACCATAATTGAATCATTCTGACTTTGATTTATGGGTAATCGAGTAATGAAATCTAAGCTGATTATTTCCCACTTCCAACTAGGAATAGGAAAGGGCTGCAATAACCCAGCTAGATGTTGATGTTCTGTCTTTACGTGTTGACAGTCCAAACATCTAGCTATATACTCAGCGGTTTCAGTTTTCATGTTAGGCCATAAATAATCTTTTCTCAACATAGTGACAGTTTTCTGATAGCCTGGATGTCCTGAATAAGGGGTTTTATGCACTTCATCCAGAATCAGCAATTTAATTTTAGATACATTTGGCACATACAGTCTTTCCTTAAATAGTAAAAACTGATCTTTATTTAAACTATAACCCTTAGTTCAACTTTCTATGGGTTCTTCCTTAGTTATAGCTTGTAACTTTTGATAAATTTCATCCAATTTTATGCTTTCAGTTAGTTGTTCATTCAAATAAGAATTATAAGTGCTGATTGCTGTTGTAAAATTCATTTTTGCATTCCCGCTCAAAGCATGAGCTACTTTATTTTCTTTCCCTTTTATATGTTGAATTTCAAAATCGTATTCGCTTAGGAAGGCTAGCCATCTGACTTGCCTTGCATTTAAGTTAGGCTGATCTAAAAGCTATTTTAAACCCTTGTTATCAGTCATTAAAGTAAACTTTCTGCCTATTAAGTGGTGTCGCCGCATTTTCAAGGCATGAATAACAGCAGCCAGCTCTAAATCGTAAGTAGCGTAATTCTTTTCATGGATCTTTAGCTTCCTGGACTCATAGGCAATGACCACATGTCAAAACCCAAAATTTTGAAAAATTTAAAACTTTTAAATTAACATAAAAACCATATTAGAAGCAGTTGTTAATAGGTTGTTTGTTTATGCTATGGAAATCGTAACTGAGATAATTATTTAATTACTCTATATTTTGTAAAGTATCTTCTTTTGTTTTGAGACATAAGGTGGTTTTTCGAAAAGGACTGGGCTTACTTAGCTTTCGAGCTAACGCAGCCGTTTGCTTCTATTACAGGTCTACAGGTAAGAATGAGGTTCGATGCTTATGACTCTCAGAATTTTACAGTACATATTTCTGTATAAAGAATTGTTTAGTAAAGGTTTAAACATGTTAAACAGAAATTCAAGCTTCTTAAGGTATTATCCTTGAATATTCTGCTATGTTTCCTTTAAGACTTTAATACTAAAGAGATTACAAAAATAAAAATATAGTAAAAACTAAACCATGAGGTGACATGAGATTTTATTGGTTTACAAGTATGATAAACCCATCATGCCCCCCTTCAGATGAGTATAAGATTGTGTTTAAAATCTCTCCACTTAACATATAGTATAGTAGGAAAAGAAATCTTAGTTTTACAAGTTTAATTCTTTGAAATAAAGCTATAATAATAACATGCCATGCTAGATTTCATACTGTTCAGTTCTTTTCATCTAAGGAGAAAGTATCATTAAGAAACAACCTATAAAATTTCTTACTGAGGCTTCAAAGATTTAAAATCTAGAACAAGTATGCCTTTGTAGTTAATCATCCATTAAACTGTCAAAAATCTATATTCATTCTAGGAGTATCAATGGTAAGACCTAGTACCATTAGAACCAATCCTAGACTCCTCGCTAAACTTCCTTTATTGAAATTTCAATACTAAATTAACCCATTCATGAGATAAAAGAGTAATCAAGTTCTCTAGCATTCTTTACTTATTTTGCTTCTTATAAAACAAATCTTGAGTTGGAAGAGAGTGACATAAATCAAGTTGTCACTTAAAAGAATGCTAGGTTAAAACGAAGAGAAATATCCTTCTATCTAATATCTACATTATGAACTAAATCAAATTCCTTGAGGTCATAATTTAGTACTTATTAACTGTTCACATCTTGGAGGGTAGACATAATTTCTTTCATCTTCTTTGAAGTAATAAAGAGATTGGCATGAGAACGTAATTTAAATGTTTGGACATAAAACCAAAATCTATGATTTAGTTAAAGTATTTATAGTGGTATAAACCATAATCAATTTTTAACTAAAATTTACCACCTATGAATTTCAAACACTAGCATACCCGTCTCTATGTTTATGTGATCCAAGTTATACCATAATCGAAAATAGAAGGTTTCAAAGTATTATCGTTAGTGTCAATATGCCATACTTAAGATTCTATACTCTTGAAATAAAATCTTAACTCTATGTTTGTATCACGAGACCCCGTAGAGAAGTCAAAACAAAATGTGGCATGCAATGTTTATCGTTACACCAATCTAACATTGCATGGTCGAATGTATATTATGCAGGAGGAAACTATAGTCTAAACTTCCAAACGATGATTATATTGTAATCACCATTGGGTGCCATGGACTTTGGAATGTTACCCTCTCCATGCAAATTATTTGAGTACTACGTGGCTGCGTAGTGTCCAAGTGTTGGCACTATAATTGTTGACTAACCCTAAACCTTTGCCATTCTTTCCTTGTGTTCAGCCTTTGGCTGCCGCTCTACAAACCCTCCTTGAACAGGTTATGTTGTTTTGACTGCCATTTGCCCTCTAATTGCCTCGGCTCTTCAATAGCTTTGCCATTCGGCCTCAAGTTGCCTTGGCTCCTCCGTAGCTATCCCATTGCCCTTCTCTAGAACCCTAGTTTCCTTTCCTCCTCCATGGCTTTGCCATTGTCTTTCGCTGTCTCATAAGAAATTACTCACTCCATAAGCGTGGCTGTGCTGTTAGCTCGTTGTATGATAAGTGACATTAGGAAGCTTGCTGCGACTATAACGTTTTTCTTTGGAGTATTCTTTGTACTGAAGAGTTGGTTGATATACTAGATAACTATCACGGAAGTTAACCTCCTCGCTGGACAGATTTACGGCCTTACTGCGTGGCTGCCATTTAAAGAGGTAAACGCTGCTCTGTAGTTTTTATAGTTTTGTGATATTTTTACAGGTTATTTTATTATTTGCTTTTACAACAAAATTAACAATTGTACGTATAATGCATTCTTTGCAGGTGAACCTGCTATGCTTTTCTGCTTACACCAAAATGGGGTTACGGCACCTTGACCCGGTAAGCCTGGGCCCTTCCACGGCACCTCATCTTTTGTCTGAAAAACTTGAGAGACTTTATTGGTTGGGTCGATGCAACCCTTGTTGACCTCCGTGGTTTTTATACTGTTTTTTTTTTAATGTTTAAGTATTAAAGGTAATACCCTCGCTCTTATACTGAGCTGTCCGGCTACGGCCGTAAGTGAAAACCCTGTTTATAGTTATGGTTTTGCTTTTAAAACTAAACAAGACATAAGTCTTGTGTTACTATGCTTCAGAAGCTTATGCAGGCTGTACGCCTTCATGTATAATTTTGTTACTGTTCGCGTTAATGAATAAAACAGAGTTAAGGTTATTTCTTTGGTTAATGGTAAGAGTAGGGTTTTACCCCTGGTTATTACGGAGTTTAGATCTGTTTCCTCTCTTGCGTTCTTCTTTACCATAGTATTTAGAGAACTTGGAATAATAAATAGCTTACTGTGTTTTATTTATTAACCTGGCGGTATGAAAGATTTTTAAGCTGCTCTTTGTTTGATAAATTTTGTGATTTGCTTAAATGGGTACTAGGTTTACCCTAGTTGATAGTGAAAATTAATAAATTAAAGAATAGCTTAATAATTAAGCTCGATTATCGAGCGACTTCCAGTTCTGAAGTATCGTGTTATAAAAATCTTTTATGATGTTTCTGTAAGTAAAAGATTATTAAATTTAAGATATGTCTAGGGTTTATGCCCTTATAACATCATTATAACTATTACTACTATCTTCTGGTAATATTATAAATTATATCATAGTACTGTAGTTCATTTTTGTATAAAAGTTCTATATCCTTTAAGTTGTTTTATTAAATGTTATTAAATTCTTACCTACAGGTTTTATAACCTGTTGCTATTGATTTAGAAATTATAAAAGAAAAACAACTAGAATCCTTTTTAAGTTAAAGGACCCGATGCACTATTAATAATTATTACTTTTGTCTTTTAATTATTGTTTATTTACTTTACAAGTACTGTATATGACTAGACTAAAGATCTTACTTTATTTGCTTGCATTCAAGGTTTAGATAACTAAGTTTTGTATTTGTATATTAATAATATTCTTGAATGTTATCATTATAATGTGCATAATGTTTATATATTATAGGTATTATAACACAATATTATTTCCCCTTATTGTTATTATGAATAATAACTTAATGTGGATTACCCAATATTGATTTGGGTTCTGTATGTAGTTGTAGAGTTTGTGTAATTCTGTACATTACTTACTAATTTTCTTTAAAGTATAACTTTCCAAACCTAACTATATAAACTCTTATAACTTTTATAACAACTTTCTTATAATTACTAAAATACAATACTACTCTTTGATGATACTATGAGTATTGTTTTAATGTTATATACTTATTATTTGGTTCCGAAATTTGAATATTTCTTTATAGTACTTATATAATAATTAAGTAAACTTTATATAATAACAATATAAACACTTGAACATAAAATAGAATCTATTTATCAGGTTTTTAGAAATAATAAAAAATAACAGTTACGAAAATATGCTTTAACCGAGCTGAAAACAAAAGGAGTGTACAGAAATTCTGGGTAAATGCATTCTCTGCTATATACAGACTACTACTAAAAATACTGTAATTGTATCATCTTAACTGATAATTACTTATAGTCTTCTATCAGTAATGTAATTGTTTAAATAGAAGAAACAATTCTAACTTATACTGCCAGCATACTTATTCTATCTTTTCATTTTACAATTAATATTCCAGAAAATAAGATACGATAATAAAACTAGCTTGCGATACAGTAAGAAAACAGTTCATGAATTTGTAAAAGCTTTTGTAATAACTGTAAGTAAATTAGGAGATTCGGTTCAGAAGAATAATTCTTCTAAACACTGAGATACTGTGCTAGAGTACTATCTGGTGATACCAGATGTGGAAAAACATAGTGATACTAACAGGTTTTGCTACTAACATACCAAGATACTAATTTTACAGATACTAAACAATTACTAAGACATATAAATATTTATAACATTTATCCATTTATACTCAGAAAGACATAAAGAAATAAATGAAGAACCTATTTAATGCTGTGGACAACAACAGCAATGGGAGGCCGTTCCTCCCTACCAATTCCTCGAGAGCGCTCAGACAGTGACTTCTCACGACCCCCGAGCTTGCTCCGATCTCCCTGGATGGAACTAGGTGCAGCAAAAAAAATACAGTATTCAACTCAGTATCAACTCAGAACTGTTAGAGAGTTCTCTCAGCTCAAATATCTGTAATCAGAATGAAGTTACTGCAAACATTCACTCAAACACTTCCTTACTGTCTTTTCCTCTTTCCTCAAATGAAATTCCTGAATAACATTCAGGTGAATGAATTCTTTCTGGAATAAAAACTGAGCAGCCTGAGCTCTCTTCATTGAGTACTTTTAAAGATTGGCTAGGTCCTAGTTGGGTTAACTGTCATTTAATGAGCCACCTGCTCACATTCCACTTTCTTGGGGAATCATGACCCCAAATATAGGGAAGTTGCCACCTGTAACTTAGGAAGTGTTTGAGGATGCTGCCACTTGTCTTTTGTCTTTCCACCTAGTTCCATCCACTATTTTGACCAGTAACCTCTTTTAACAGCTCTCCCATGCTGTTGTCTCGATAATTTATTTATTATTAATAAAATATTCTGAATTACACTCCATAACTGTTGACTCTGCTGAGTCATCAATCCCTACTTGGGATTAAGTTTAACATAATGTCTCAGAAATAAATAAAATAAATTACATAATTTTACAAAATTGGGGTATGTGACATACACACCCCCTTAAAATGTAGCATCGTCCTCGATGTTACTTATTCTTCTTCTTCAGGAACCTCTTGGAACAGATGTGGGTATGCTTCCCGCATCTTGCTTTCCAGTCCCCAAGTAGCTTCTTCAGGATTAAGGTGCTTCCATTGCACCTTTAGCTATCTAATTGTGCGGTTCCGCAGAGTAATCTCCCTCCTCTCGAGGATACAATCCGGTTCCACCAGAACTTCCCCTTCTGGTTCTACCTGTACAACGTTCCAGTCAATCACATGAGTAGCATCATGCACATATTTTTTTTAGAGCAGAAATATGTAAAACACTGTGCACTTTAAATTAGGTGGTAACGCTAACTGATAAGCAACTTGACCAACTCTAGATAATATTTCAAATGGAACACAATAACGTGGTGCTAGTTTTGCACAACTCCCCAATCTTAGGGAGCTCTTCTTTGGTCTTACCTTTATGAACACATGCTCACCCACCTAGAACTATTTAGGAGTTCTTTTGAAATATTCTTGACTCTTTTGCCGATCGTGGGCAACCTTCAAGTTCTCCTGCACCTGTTTTACAATCTGTTCCATTTCTTTTAATAATTCAGGCCCCAACACTAATCTATCCACTGGATTATTCCAGGAGATTGGGGTGTTACATTTTCACCCATACAGAATTTCAAAAGGGCTAAACTTAGCTGAAGATTGATAACTATTATTGTACGCAAATTCTGCTAAATGCAAATAATCCTCCCACTTACCAGGCTGATCCTTAACATACATTCTCAACAGATCTTCCAATACTTGATTAACTCTTTTAGTCTGTCCGTCCGTCTGAGGATGGAAAGAGGTGCTGAAATTCAGAGTGGTGTTTAATCCTTTGAACAAGGATTTCCAAAAATTCCCTGTAAATTTAGGATCCCTGTCTGAAATAATCACCTTCGGCACACCATGTAGCCGAAAAATCTGTTTTAAGAAAATGTCTGCTATATTTGCAGCCTTATAAGTGGTTTTAACAGGAATAAAATGTGCTGCTTTACTTAATTTATTCACTACCACCATAATTGAATCATTCTGATTTTGATTTCTGGGTAATCCAGTAATGAAATCTAAGTTGATTATTTCCCACTTCCAACTAGGAATAGGCAAGGGCTGCAATAACCCAGCTAGATGTTGATGTTCTGTCTTTACTTGTTGACAGTCCAAACATCTAGCCATTGTTATAGCGGATTTCACCACACTAGGTGAATCACACATTGTATGGCCTTCCCTTGTCCCGCTGCAGACTCATTAGCCCCTTTCGACCACTTTATATCTTTTGATGTTACCTTGATCATCCCTAAAACATTAGAATATTGATATACGCGGATTTTTCCCCGATAACTGCATACATACGCGGGTATTCCCTCGATAGTCGCGTACATTGGGATGTGTGCATAGTCCAAAACATTTTGGAGTTTTCCTTGACTTGGATCCGACTCATATGACTCCTGGCCTTCCATATACCTTGAGATCGCTCGGATTCGACCCTTGATTGTCCTTGTGAAGCTATATAAGGAACCCCTTGGTACATTGAAGAGGGGGGAAAAGATAAGAGAAAATTGAGAGCATCGAAATTATAGTCCATTGTTGCCAGAACTTTGTGCTTGAGTCTGCATCCCTTTGTCCCTTGGAGCACTGTTGTGTTCTTCCCAAGCTTGCCCTTTGTTAGTAAGCTTGCTATCGAAGTGATGGAGGATTGAGGTGGTGGAGGCCCAAGTGGGGGATTCAGATTCTTCGATTCACAGACGTGCCGTCAGAGGTTGTCACTTGTAATCTCTGATTCTTATTAATAGAAATATCTTTTCCTGTCCAGTAATGTGTATTTGAATGAATATTGTTTCCATTGGAATATGTCAAATGCTTTTACATTATTGATTATATATGCTAGAATAGATCTAACACCATGAAATATAGTATGCTTGTATTGTTTACTTGTTGTTGAGGACGTGCTATAACAATTCAAGCTGAAGATTGGAAAGCTCAACGGGGATCCACTACAACCGTCCGGAATAAGGTACGAGGTTCGATCCTTTAGTGTTAGATTGTTTTAGTTCTATTGCATATTGGGAAAGATTGATTTCTGAATTCTAGCTGTCTGTTGTGGTACCCCAAGCCATAGGAATTTCACTCCATAACAGAATTGGTGACTCCACTGGGGAGTTCCTAGTTGTCCTTTGGGGGTGATTTTCTTGGCTTTCAATGTATTTGAATTGCTCTTTCTCTCTTGCTTCGGTGTCGGGACTGGGGGCATGTATGCCCGGTAGAGTCTGATTGGAGTAAAGTCTGTCTCAGTCTGCCTGTTTGCCTTGTTTTATGCACCTTTTTCTTCCTATACGCGGGTTTATTGCTTGCAGTCGCGTATACATGCGGGTTTCCCTGGGATTTCCGCGTATACATGCGGGTTTACTGCATACAGTCGCGTATACCTTGGTTTTTACCTTGTTGTAGAAGATAGTGGGTTGCTGGGTGAATGCTGTTAGTTGCTGAGTCTCCTTTGGCACTGCCTGGGTCTGTTTTGATATTATTGACTTGCCCTTTGTTTCTCCTTGTTTCTGGGTTGCATGTTATAGTATGTTTGTCCATTGATACTCCCCTTTATTGGTTTGGCCTTGACCTACTTTTTACCACTGCCTTCTCTGTGTATGCGGATTTGTGGTCAAAAGTCGTATACATACGCAACTGTTCTTTATACAGTCGCGTACATCCTCCCTTCTGGTGAGTCTGATGTTGTGGGAAGTTGCTGGGTGGGTTGTGAGTGTGGTTGGGTCTTCCTTGGGTATGAAGTTGTCTGTTGGATGCCTCTTTTGTGACCAGAAACCGTTCGTGCCGCTCACAGGTATCACGTCTATACTGGCATATAGGTTAGGTTCACCACCGTTTGCATTTTGCATGACCTTATGACCATGTCACTCTCGCCTTAGGTACGAACCCACTCTATTATGTCACGGAACCTTCTTGCTGCTATAGAAGTGGCATGATATGAGTGGTAGAGCCTCACCTTACATGGGTACCCTAGTTAGCACCTTATTTGTATTTGGTTCCCATGCCGAGGTTTTCTCCCTTTAGGGTGTGGGAGTCTATTGTATAGTATTGCCATGACATTTAGCAAGAGCATCATACTCCTCTTGATCTTATGCTAGCCATGTTCCCCCCGGGCTCTCCTTGTATCAAGTTTTGGATGCATTTTCATGAGCTTTTCCTGTCTTATTGAGCTTTATGCCGACTCCCCTGACATTGCGTTTCAGCCTTATAGCCCGATATTGTCTCATGTCTAGCCATGCAGAGCCATTTCGTATATCCTTTGCAACTTGACTTACCCTTTTACCGGGGGGGGATCTTCCCCCGAGTGTCGATATCCTACACATGTTTTCTTGCATTGAGCATAGGTATGTTCCACTGCTTGGAGCTAGTTTGTTTTCCCTAATGACACTCGTCTCCTCCTAGTTTGTAACTATAAAGCTAGTTTATTCTTTTTTCAAGCTTTTCAAATAACTGAAAAAGACCAAAAAAAAATTAAAAAACCAAAAAGCCGGACGGGAAAAGATGTTATCTTTGGCAGCGGTCGAGTCGTGTCGCCTTCGAACAGAGCATTGTATATCACATCCGTTGGTTGGGTTATAGTTTGACTTTAGGAGTTGTACTCGTTTATCTGAGTTTATCTCCACCGACTGGTTATGTTTCCAGTCCCTATGGATCCTCTATTGGTGCCTCATGCGTCATAGAGAATTCCCATTTTTTATATCGAGTCTATGCTTCCTTTATTCAGTCACCAGACGTCGTTATGCTCTTGTTCGAAGGAAGTTGAAACCTGAGTCAGCCATTCCTCAGTTATCTTGACTTTGCATGTCGGCCATTCCCGGTACAGTTACTGGTTCGTGCACCTTATGATCGAGTCCTTCCACATCATACAGCTTTTCTGAGTACCTCGTGTTGGATGATGGGGGATGCCTTAATGCCCTCCTTCCAGCGGATTTCATCCCATCGACTTCAGATCATTTATTCTGGGATTGGAGTCTAGAGTCATTTTTGAGTGCCTTGAGACTTGCAGTCATCAGTGGCAGGTTCTCTCGCCATCGATAGTTTTGGGAATACATCAATGTCCCCTGATCGATGGATCCTCTCAAGTGTTCGACCTCAACACATTTATTCACACTTGTTAGTTTGCACTCTAGTACCTTGATTCCCATTTTCATTATCGGTGGGTGATCTCGCGTCTGTTAACGGTATACATCAATGACCGGTAATCAGACGATGGACTACTATGTTCGACCTCGACACCTCTATTCGTATAGTAGGACATGTAATCATAGCAGTTTGTGTAGAAGACCTTCTATATTGGTGGCATCTCTTATATGCTACCTCCTTGATCGTGCCAGTTTTCATAAGATTTCAGCTCTCGTGACTTGTTCCAGTGTATGTCAGACATTTCCAGCCACTATGGAGATCTTGATCTATTGTATATCTTCAGCCTTGTGGAGATCATGGTCCTTTGTATATCTTCATCATGGAGATTCTGATCTATGTATATTGTACGTGGCGATGACCACATATTTTCTATCATGTATCATGCCTATTCATGGCCATTGTACTCTTATGTATCCGGGACTGCTAGATGTATTTGCAGATTATATGCAGAGTTGTATTATGGTATTATGCTGATTGGGTGGCTGGTATTCCATTTGGGTACCTTCATCACATCCTTCCTGGGATGGACTTATAATGTATTTCGGGCATCGTATATCCCCTCTGATCTCATACATTAGGGGGCATCTGTTATAGCGGATTTCACCACATTAGGTGAGTCACACATTGTATGGCCTTCCCTTGTCCCGCTGCAGACTCATTAGCCCCTTTGGACCACTTTATATATTTTGATGTTACCTTGATCATCCCTAAAAAATTAGAATATTGATATACGCAGCTTTTTCCCCGATAACCGCGTACATACGTGCGTATTCCCTCGATAGTCGTATACATCGGGATGTGTGCATAGCACGGGGGCTTCACTTGTTGACCAATATCCTATCACGTTAGTTCATATTGTGGGTTTTTAAATTATCAAAAATTGAACCAATATATTGTAGGTATTGGGGGGGGTGAGGGGTTTAAGGTGGGGGTGGGTAGGGTGGTTTATAAGGATTGAGGTATAAAAAGGGGTGGGGAGGAGGTTTTAAGTATTGGGAGGGGGTTTCAACAAAAAGAGTTTGGGTCAATATCTCTGGAAATCAAGGGTATTCTTTAATATCCCATGATCACACGTGCTATGTGAGAGGTTCACTAAGTGATGTCCCCATGGTGCATAGTCCAAAACATTTTGGAGTTTTCCTTGACTTGGATCCGACTCATATGACTCCTTGCCTTCCATATACCTTGAGATCGCTCGGATTCGACCCTTCATTGTCCTTGTGAAGCTATATACGGAACCCCTTGGTACATTGAAGAGGGGGGGGAAAGATAAGAGAAAATTGAGAGCATCGAAATTATATTCCATTGTTGCCAGAACTTTATGCTTGAGTCTGCATCCCTTTGTCCCTTGGAGCACTGTTGTGTTCTTCCCAAGCTTGCCCTTTGTTAGTAAGCTTGCTATCGAAGTGATGGAGGATTGAGGTGGTGGAGGCCCAAGTGGGGGATTCAGTTTCTCCGATTCGCAGACGTGCCGTCAGAGGTTGTCACTTGTAATATCTGATTCTTATTAATAGAAATATCTTTTCCTGTCCAGTAATGTGTATTTGAATGAATATTGTTTCCATTGGAATATGTCAAATGCTTTTACATTATTGATTATATATGCTAGAATAGATCTAACACCATGAAATATAGTATGCTTGTATTGTTTACTTGTTGTTGAGGACACGTTATAACAATTCAAGCTGAAGATTGGAAAGCTCAAAGGAGATCTACTACAACCGTCCGGAATAAGGTACGAGGTTCGATCCTTTAGTGTTAGATTGTTTATTTCTATTGCATATTGGGAAAGATTGATTTCTGGAGTCTAGCTGTCTGTTGTGGTACCCCAAGCCATAGGAATTTCTCTCCGTAACAGCTATTTACTCAGCTATTTCAGTTTTCATGTTAGGCCAGAAATAATCTTTTCTCAACATAGTGACAGTTTTCTTATAGCCTGGATTTCCTGAATAAGGGGTTTTATGCACTTCATCCAGAATCAGCAATTTAATTTTAGATACATTTGGCACATACAGTCTGTCCTTAAACAGTAAAAACCCATCTTTATTCAAACTATAACCCTTAGTTAAACTTTCTATGGGTTCTTCCTTAGTTATAGCTTGTAACTTTTGATAAATTTCATCCAATTTTATACTTTCAGTTAGCTGTTCATTCAAATCAGAATTATACGTGCTGATTGCTGTTGTAAAATTCAATTTTGCATTCCTGCTCAAAGCATCAGCTGTTTTATTTTCTTTCCCTTTTATATGTTGAATTTCAAAATCGTATTCGCTTAGGAAGGCTAGCCATCTAGCTTGCCTTGCATTTAAGTTAGGCTGATCTAAAAGGTATTTTAAACCCTTGTTATCAGTCATTAAAGTAAACTTTCTGCCTATTAAGTGGTGTCGCCACATTTTCAAGGCATGAATAACAGCAGCCAGCTCTAAATCGTAAGTAGCGTAATTCTTTTCATGGATCTTTAGCTTCCTGGACTCATAGGAAATGACCACATGTAAAAACCCAAAATTTCGAAAAATTTAAAACTTTTAAATTAACATAAAAACCATATTAGAAGCAGTTGTTAACAGGTTATTTGTTTATGCTATGGAAATCGTAACTGAGATAATTATTTAATTACTCTGTATTTTGTAAAGTATCTTCCTTTTCAGCTATTGATTATTCTTTTGTTTTGAGACATAAGGTGGTTTGTCGAAAAGGACTGGGCTTACTTAGCTTTCGAGCTAACGCAGCCGTTTGCTTCTGTTACAGGTCTACAGGTAAGAACGAGGTTCGATGCTAATGACTCTCAGAAGTTTACAGTACAGATTTCTGTATAAAGAATTGTTTAGTAAAGGTTTAAACATGTTAAACAGAAATTCAAGCTTCTTAAGGTATTATCCTTGAATATTCTGCTACGTTTCCTTTAAGACTTTAATACTAAAGAGATTACAAAAATAAAAATATAGTAAAAACTAAACCATGAGGTGACATGAGATTTTATTGGTTTACAAGTATGATAAACCCATCATGCCTCCCCTTCAGATGAGTATAAGATTGTGTTTAAAATCTCTCCACTTAACATATAGTATAGTAGGAACAGAAATATTAGTTTTACAAGTTTACTTCTTTGAAATAAAGCTATAATAATAACATGCCATGCTAGATTTCATACTGTTCGGTTCTTTTCATTTGAGGAGAAAGTATCATTAAGAAACAACCTATAAAATTTCTTATTGAGGCTTCAAAGATTTAAAATCTGGAACAAGTATGCCTTTGTAGTTAATCATCCATTAAACTGTTAAAAAGCTATATTCATTCTAGGAGTATCAATGGTAAGACCTAGTACCATTAGAACCAATCCTAGACTCCTCGCTAAACTTCCTTTATTGAAATTTCAATACTAAATTAACCCATTCATGAGATAAAAGAGTAATCAATTTCTCTAGCATTCTTTACTTATTTTGCTTCTTATAAAACAAATCTTGAGTTGGAAGAGAGTGACATAAATCAAGTTGTCACTTAAAAGAATGCTAGGTTAAAACGAAGAGAAATATCCTTCTATCTAATATCTACATTATGAACTAAATCAAATTCCTTGAGCTCATAATTTAGTAATTATTAACTGTTCACATCTTGGAGGGTAGACATAATTTCTTTCATCTTCTTTGAAGTAATAAAGAGATTGGCATCAGAAGGTAATTTAAATGTTTGGGCATAAAACCAAAATCTATGATTTAGTTAAAGTATTTATAGTGGTATAAACCACAATCAATTTTTAACTAAAATTTACCACCAATGAATTTCAAACACTAACATACCCGTCTCTATGTTTATGTGATCCAAGTTATACCATAATAAAAAATAGAAGGTTTCAAAGTATTATCGTTAGTGTCAATATGCCATACTTAAGATTCTATACTCTTGAAATAGAATCTTAACTCTATGTTTGTATCACGAGACCCCGTAGAGAAGTCAAAACAAAATGTGGCATGCAATGTTTATCGTTACACCAATCTAACGTTGCATGGTCGAATGTATATTATGCAGGAGGAAACTATATTCTAAACTTCCAAACGATGATTATATTGTAATCACCATTGGGTGTCGTGGACTTTGGAACGTTACCCTCTCCATGGAAATTATTTGAGTACTACGTGGCTGCGCAGTGTCCAAGTGTTGGCACTATAAACGTTGACTAACCCTAAACCTTTGCCATTCTTTCCTTGTGTTCGGCCTTTGGCTGCCGCTCTGCAAACCCTCCTTGAACAAGTTATGTTGTTTTGACTGCCATTTGCCCTCTGATTGCCTCAGCTCTTCAATAGCTTTTCCATTCGGCCTCAGGTTTCCTTGGCTCCTCCGTATCTATGCCATTGCCCTTCTCTCGAACCCTGGTTTCCTTGCCTCCTCCATGGCTTTGCCATTTTCTTTCGCTGTCTCATAAGAAATTACTCACTCCATAAGCGTGGCTGTGCTATCAGCTCGTTGTATGATAAGTGACATTAGGAAGCTTGCTGCGACTATAAGGTTTTTCTTTGGAGTCTTCTTTGTACTGAAGAGTTGGTTGATATCCTAGATAACTATCACAGAAGTTAACCTCCTCGCTGGACAGATTTATGGCCTTGCTGCGTGGCTGCCATTTAAAGAGGTAAACGCTGCTCTGTAGTTTTTATAGTTCTGTGATATTTTTACAGGTTATTTTATTATTTGCTTTTACAACAAAATTAAAAATTGTACGTATAATGCATTGTTTGCAGGTGAACCTGCTATGCTTTTCTGCTTACACCAAAATGGGGTTACAGCACCTTGACCCGGTAAGCCTAGGCCCTTCCACGACACCTCATCTTTTGTTTGAAAAACTTGAGAGACTTTACTGGTTGGGTCGATGCAACCCTGGTTGACCTCCGTGGTTTTTATACTCTTTGTTTTTTAATGTTTAAGTATTAAGGGTAATACCCTCGCTCTTATACTGAGCTATCCGGCTACGGCCATAAGTGAAAACCCTGTTTATAGTTATGGTTTTGCTTTTAAAACTAAACAAGACATAAGTCTTGTGTTACTGTGCTTCAGAAGCTTATACAGGCTGTACGCCTTCATGTATAATTTTGTTACTGTTTAGGTTAATGAATAAAACAGAGTTAAGGTTATTTCTTTGGTTAATGGTAAGAGTAGGGTTTTACCCCTGGTTATTACGGAGTTTAGATCTGTTTCCTCTCTTGCGTTCTTCTTTACCACAGTATTGAGAGAACTTGGAATAATAAATAGCTTATTGTGTTTTATTTATTAACCTGGCGGTATGAAATATTTTTAACCGTCTCTTTGTTTGATAAATTTTGTGATTTTCTTAAATGGTTACTAGGTTTACCCTAGTTGATAGTGAAAATTAATAAATTAAAGAATAGCTTAATCCTTAAGCTCGATTATCGAGCGACTTCCAGTTCTGAAGTATCATGTTATAAAAATATTTTATGATGTTTCTGTAAGTAAAAGATTATTAAATTTAAGATATGTCTAGGGTTTATGCCCTTATAACATCATTATAACTATTACCACTATGTTCGGGTAATATTATAAATTATATCATAGTACTGTAGTTCATTTTTGTATAAAAGTTCTGTATCTTGAGTACTTTCCAGATTATTGTTTTATTAAATGTTATTAAATTCTTACCTACAGGTTTTATAACCTGTTGCTATTGATTTAGAAATTATAAAAGAAAAACAACTGGAATCCTTCTTAAGTTAAAGGACCTGATGTACTATTAATAATTATTACTTTTGTCTTTTAATTATTGTTTATTTACTTTACAAGTACTGTATATGACTAGACTAAAGATCTTACTTTATTTGCTTGCATTCAAGGTTTAGATAACTAAGTTTTGTATTTGTATATTAATAATCTTCTTGATTGTTATCATTATAATGTGCATAGTGTTTATATATTATAGATATTATAACACAATATTATTTCCCCTTATTGTTATTATGAATAATAACTTAATGTGGATTACCAAATATTGATTTGGGTTCTGTATGTAGTTGTAGAGTTTGTGTAATTCTGTACATTACTTACTAATTTTCTTTAAAGTATAACTTTCTAAACCTAACTATATAAACTCTTATAACTTTTATAACAACTTTCTTATAATTACTAAAATACAATACTACTCTTTGATGATACTATGAGTATTGTTTTAATGTTATATACTTATTATTTGGTTCTGAAATTTGAATATTTCTTTATAGTACTTATATAATAATTAAGTAAACTTTATATAATAACAATATAAACACTTGAACATAAAATAGCATCTATTTATCAGGTTTTTAGAAATAATAAAAAATAACAGTTACGAAAATATGCTTTAACCGAGCTGAAAACAAGAGGAGTGTACAGAAATTCTGGGTAAATGCATTCTCTGCTATATACAGACTACTACTAAAAATACTGTAATTGTATCATCTTAACTGATAATCACTTATAATCTTCTATCAGTAATGTAATTGTTTAAATAGAAGAAACAATTATAACTTATACTGCCAGCATACTTATTCTATCTTTTCATTTTACAATTAATATTCCAGAAAATAAGATACGATACTAAAACTAGCTTGCGATACAGTAAGAAAACAGTTCATGAATTTGTAAAAGCATTTGTAATAACTGTAAGTAAATTAGGAGACTCAGTTCAGAAGAATACTTCTTCTAAACACTGAGATACTGTGCTAGAGTACTATCTGGTGATACCAGATGTGGAAAAACACAGTGATACTAATAGGTTTTGCTACTAACATACCAAGATACTAATTTTACAGATACTAAACAATTACTCAGATATGTAAATATTTATAACATTTATCCATTTATACTCAGAAAGACATAAAGAAATAAATGAAGAACCTGTTTAATGCTGTGGACAACAACAGCAATGGGAGGCTATTCCTCCCTACCAATTCCTGGAGAGCGCTCAGACAGCGACTTCTCAGGACCCCCAAGCTTGCTCCGGTCTCCCTGGCTGGAACTAGGTGCAGCAAAACAGATACAGTATTCAACTCAGTATCAACTCAGAACTATTAGACAGTTCTCTCAGCTCAAATAGTTGTAATCAGAATCAAGTTACTGCAAACATTCACTCAAACACTTCCTTACTGTCTTTCCCTCTTTCCTCAAATGAAATTCCTGAATAACATTCAGCTGAATGAATTCTTTCTGGAATAAAAACTGAGCAGCCTGATCTCTCTTCATTGAGTACTTTTAAAGATTGCCTAGGTCTTAGTTGGGTTAACTGTCATTTAATGAGCCACCTTCTCACGTTCCACTTTCTTGGGGAATCATGACCCCAAATATAGGGAAGTTGCCACCTGCAACTTAGGAAGTGTTTGAGGATGCTGCCACTTGTCTTTTTCCTTTCCACCTAGTTCCATCCACTAGGTTGACCAGTAACCTCTTTTAACAGCTCTCCCATGCTTTTGTCTCCATAATTTATTTATTATTAATAAAATATTATGAATTACACTCCATAACTGTTGACTCTGCTGAGTCATCAATCCCTAGTTAGGATTAAGTTTAACATAATGTCTCAGAAATAAATAAAATAAATTACATAATTTTACAAAATTGGGGTATGTGACATTCTCCTGCAGTAACTTCAACCATAGGTGCCTCTGAAACAACTTTTGGGGATGTTGGTTCTTGTGTAACATCATACTCTCCTTGGAGTTCTCTTATAGCAACCTCAGCAGCTGATTGTGAAGGTGTTGGTTCTTATGTGACAACCTCCTTCTGAATTTTGATCTCCCTATCTACCTGATTGTCAGTTGTAGCTTCGACAGGGGGATGCAAGGCTGTTTATTCTTGGGTAACAGAGCCCTGCCCTTATATTTGTTCATGTTGCTAGGGTTGTAGAATTGCTTCCATTTCTTATACAATATGGAGCTGCTCTTCAAGGATTTCAGTGTCCCTCGAGGATTGTGATTGCATTTGTTCATCCTCTCCTAAATCCAAATCAGGAATGATGTCCATTTTGGGATTGATTTCTTGTTGTTGCTTGAGAATCTCTGCATAAATTTCTAGGGATGTTGGTTCTTGTTTAACAACATCCTGGTTAAATTTCTCATTTTCCTTCTATGGGGGTTCCATTTCTATTAACCATGTGTCCTGAGAAAGTTCAGAAGTCACAATGCAGACTTCTTCATTAAATTCAAGAATATTTTCAATCTCTGGTTCATCTTCCCCCATTTGGGTGGTGATTTCAACGAGAATATTCAAGGATGCTGGTTCTTGTGTATCAGCACCCTGTTCAACTTCATCATCATTCTGCTGTTGAGGTTCCATCTCTATTAGTTTTGTGCCCTGATACGGTTCAAGAGTCACGGCACAAACTTCTTCAATAAAATAGGGAATGATTTCAGCCTCTAGTTCATCTGTCCCAATTTGCGTGGCAACTTCAACAGGAATATTCAAAAATGCTGGTTCTTGTGTATCAACACCCTGTTTATCTGCTACTTCCATTTGCTGGAGTTGCTCTTGGGGAGATTCACCATCCTTCCAATCAGATTATCCTTCTTCTGTTGAATGTGACTGTAATTGTTAATTTTCCCCCTGATCTATATCAGGGATCATTTCAACATGCCCCACTTCTATCTTTGGTGCTTCATCTCCTTTTTCTTCCATAGTTGCAGGTATGGGTTGTTGTGTCACAAAGGAACAAACTATGAAATTTTATCCTGAATGATAAAATATTTCTTCACACATAAGGAAGACCACTCTTTCTTCCTCCTCACCATCCTCAGCAGGAGGTGATCCTTCTAATCGGTCTACAGCTTCAACCAATGTGTGCAAATTCCTTTCCACCTACTTCCTGCATGCTTCCTTCCAATTTTCTAGTGCTTTTTGAAGTGATTGTACTTCATCTTTTAATAGACCATTTTCATGCAGAAGTCCCTTAATTTTAGGTTCTTCTGCAGCCTGTTCCTGTGGGGCATCATTTGCTTTGGGTCTCAAAATGGGGAATTTGATATGTGCTTCTAGGGTTGCCCATCTTATATGTGCTGCTTCAGCTGCTGTAACTAACCTACTTCTTTTTCATCTTATTGGTGGTGATGCCTTTATTTCTTCTTTTGATCTCCTCCTTTTCCTCCGTGGTGCAGGAATATCTATATTTGCAGCTGATGTGGAAGGGATATCCTCTGTCTTAGTGTTTTCCTGTTCTTCCTAAATCAGAGTTCCTCCCCATTCAAGGGAAGATTCAATGGTCAACACCTATGTGTTTCCTTCTATTATCATGGCTCTAACATCCTCGGCTTCAGCTATCATAACATATAATGTTGCTCCTGCTTTAGCCTCTACTGTCAGAGCATCCATATTATTTAATCTCTCCATAGGTTTCTCTCATCTATTTTCCTCCAATTCTTCTTCTTGGTCATATGACTGATCATCTGATCCAGTCTCATCCCCCCCCCTCCCCACCCCACTCCCCAACTAAATTGGAGGGACTCTGATCCTCCTAGTTCTCTTAATTTCCCCCCAACTATTCATTTGCAGGCTCCTCTTGGTTTTGAACAGCCCCCAAGAATACAGGTACTTCTACTTCTTCTTCTATTGGAATGCTAGGCAAAATGGCAGTTTCCTAGTTTATCTGAATCTGACCTGTGAATTGCTCCCAGGTTTGGTTCCATTGAGCTAAGGCCCATGAAATTATTAATTTGATTAGGCCATGGTGGGTAAGGGAGGAGTTTGGATGCTTGGTTGTTCTAACAAACCTTGCCATGTGGTGTAGGTCATTGAATAGAGAAAATGGAATGTTCAGTAAGGCCCTATGGTGGAGATGAGATAATAGAGGAAGTTCAGAGTAATAAATAGTTTGATACCTACCTTCACAGGTGATGTAATTCTTGAGGAAAAATTCTACTTGATCCCATGGACAAGGTAGTGACTGTAATGCTATACCTCTCCTTGACTGATGAATTTTATCCCCCTCTATCAGAAAATCCTGTACTACAGCAGCATTGGGGGTTCTTTGACTAAACCAAGCTCTTCCCACTTGAGGAAGGACGGTGAATTTAGCCACTATTGCTTCAGAGACGTCTATACATAACCCCGAACCTCTGATTGGGTTTCTATAATATTTAAGAAAAATTTTAGAGTTGTCTCTTGATGAAACCTATTCAGGCATTGGAAGAATTTAGTCCAGCCCGCACCTTCAAAAATAGCAAAAACTTCAGCATTTCTTCTTAGTTCTCGCGTATTTGGAGGTTCAAGTCGAGCTAGGATATGCATGCTTGTTTGAATTCAGAATTCTTTATCAGTCTGACAGATTATGGGTCCCGACAGTGGAGGTTAAACCACAGTTTATGCATGAACAACTGAGAGTGGACTTGGGTAAATTCAGAAAGTTTAAGACCATGGAAATGTTTGGAATTTTATCCCAAATTAGGAAAGGTGGTGGTTTTCAGGTACTTAAATGGTCATTAAGTCGTACGAGTGGATAGTTAACAGTATGTAGGTGTAATAATGGGCACAGAAAGGAAGGTATGATTAATGTTGTCAAATCTACTTAACCCTTAATCAAGTAAATAATCACAACCATACCTTCAAAAATATGCGATGAACGATGACCTTTGAAAATAGTAAAGCATGTGAAGTGCAGCAATTTAAATTTAATCATTATTGCAGGCATGCTGTAATGACCTTTTTTGTCGGTGAACCAAAACCATCATGTCAATCTTGTCAGAAACATAATGAATGCTTTGAAGTAAATCGGAATCGTCGACATTAGGAATTGGGGCTAGATTTGGAGGAGTCGCTAGCCAAGGTTGCAAAGAGTTCTACCAATAATGGAGGAGTGATAGCTACGGACCATAGAGAAATCAAGTACTTTGGCAGATTCGTAGATGTGAATTATGGAAAAATTAGCTAGTTTTGGCGGAGTCGTAGCTACTGGAAAAGGTAAACATAGTAAAAATGGAACGGTGTCGCAGCTGCCAGAAAAGGTAAAAATGGAAAAAAGTGAAATGGTGTCGCAACTACCGGAATTGGAAAAAGGCATTAAGTTATGGTGTTACAGCTACGTGGAATGGGGTGAAGAGCGGGATTTTATGGTGTTGTAGCTGCGCAGAATGAGGTAAAGGGTAGGATTTTACAGTGTTACAGCTACACGGAACAGAATAAAGGGCAGGATTTTACGGTGTTGCAGCTACACGGAATGGGGTAAATGGTGGTATTTTACGGTTTTGTAGCTGTGAGGAATGGGGTAAAGGGAGGGATTTTATGATGTTGTAGCTATGTGAAATGGGGTAAAGGGTTGTATTTTATGATGTTGCAGCTACAGAAAAATGAAGAAATAGGAAAATTATTACGGTGTGGCAGCTGCATGGAATGGGGTAGAGGGAGGTATTTTACAGTGTTGTAGGTACAAAAAAATAGAAAAATAGGCAAAGTATTATAGTGTTGCAGCTACAACAAAATTGTTCAAGTATTTTTCTTCTGATGTAGGAAGTTACAAAAGGACGGCCTTAGTCGATAGGCCCGATGATGACCATTGCTCCATAGGTGCATCCCTGCACATTTTATTAAAAAAAATGGATCAAGTGGAAAGGAAAAAGATAAAAATAATAGTAAAAATATCAATTTATTTATGTACAGAAATTTATGTAAGATTTAAAGTGATTATCTAAAGATTGACAAGGACAGAGAAATATTTCTTCCCTTGTTCTAACTGGTATTCTGAATCAGCTGCAATCTATGAAGTGAATGTGTCTTTTGAAATGGGCTTATGGTACAGTCACAACCTGTGACCATTAGAAAATAATGGTACATGATTCTCATCAATGGTTACTAGGAGGACTGTACCATTATCAAATACTCTGCCTAGCAGGAATGGGCCCAACCATCTTGCGCATAAATTACCATTGAATTCCCTTTTGAATCTTGAATTGTATAATAATTCCCAGTATCCTTCGAAGAAGACTTTATTTTTTATGAATTAGTAGTGCCAATTGGATCTATATTGCTGGATTAATACTGTTTGATCCACAATAGCTAAACGGTTCTCATCAAGTTCATTCAATTGATTCAATCTTCTCTTCTGGGCTTTAGTCACATCTAAGTTTACCTATGTAGCTATCTTCAAAGTCTTGATTTCAAATTCAATGGGGAAGACAACACTTTTCCCATACACCAAGTCATAAGGAGAGAAACATGTAGTATTGCGCCAAGTAGTATGAGATGCCCATAATGCTTCCGAAAGTCTATCAGCCCAATCTCTACTATGGATCCTGACCATTTTGGTAAGGATGGATTCAATAAATTTGTTAGTTCTTTCCACCTTGCCATTGGCTTGGGGATGGTATGGTGAAGCTATCTGGTGCTAAATATGGTACTTCCGTAGAAGACCTTCAAATTGATGTGACACAAACTAAGGTCCTCCATCTGTAACCACTTCCTTGGGTACTCCAAAATTGGTAAATATTTCACCATATAGGAAATCAATCACATCCTGGTCATTGGATTTCACCAAAGCCACAGCTTCTACCCATTTTTTCATGTAGTCAGTACAAACCAAGATGTGGTATTTATTTCTAGAATGAGGCCTGCTAGGACCAACAAAATATAAGGCCCATCTGTCAAAAGTTTCAACCATCAATTGTGGTTGAAGAGGCATTTGATCCAATCTGTTAGGTTGGCCCATCCTCTCGTAGTTGTCATAAGACTGGACATATATTTTTGCATCCCTGAAAAAGGTTGGCCAATAGTAGCCCATTATCAGTGCTTTGTGTCTTGTCCTTCGATCTACAAAATGTCCCCCACAAGGATCGTCATGGCAGTCCTTCAAAATATGGAATATCTCATCTTCTCTTACACATCTTCTGATCTCAATATCAGGGCCTGTGTAGAAGAGATGACCATCTATCCAACAATACTTGGCACTTTGTTGAATAATTTTCCTCTTTTCTCTTTTTTAGAAATGTGCCAGAAGCTTTCCTACAACCAAGTAGTTAGTGGCATTTGCATACCAAGGGGAGTGGGATGAAACTACAAATAAGTGTTCATCTGGAAAAGAGTCCTCAATAGGAAAACTATCATCACTATTAAGAAATCAGTGACAACATTTTCTTTTCCAGGTCTGTCTATAATGGTGATATCAAATTCTTGTAATAATAACAACCATCTAGTTACCCAATCATTTGTAATAGGTTTATTCATTAGATATTCGATGGCCGAGTGGTCAGTGTGCACAAACGTAGGATATCAAGTGATATAATGTTATAATTTGTTAATGGAGTAAACAATGGCTAAAAAATTCTTCTCTCTAACATTATAATTAAGTTTAGCAGGGGCTAAGTTTTTGCAAATATAATAAACTGCATAAGGTGCTTGACCATCTTGTTGTCCTAAAACTGCTTCAATGGCAGTATCAGAGGCATCTAAAGAAAAGTGAAAAGGAAGGGCCCAATTGGGCCCCCTTAGGATGGGATCTGTGGACAAATTCTCCTTAAGTTTAATAAACATTGTATGCCATGCCTTATTCCAGTAAATTGCACATCCTTCATTAACAATGAAAAAAAAGGAGAGGCAAGTTTGGAAATTTTTTCTATAAATCTTATGTAATATCCAGCATGCCCTAAGAAACTTCGCACTTCTTTCTGAGTTCCAGGAGTAGGTATATTTTTTATTACCTTGATTTTATAGGGGTCTACCTAGATTCCATCAACAGAGATAAAATGCCCCAACAATACCCCATTACTCATCATCATATGGAAATTTTCAGTGCTCAAAGATCGTTGGGTCTGCTCGCAGCGATTTAAAACCTTTTCTAAGTTTTTAAATGGTTCTTCAAAGTCTTTGCCATAAGGAGTAAAATCATCCATAAAAATTTCCATACTATCTTTAACTAATTCTGAAAAGATGCCAATCACACCTCTTTTAAATGTGGCTGGTGCATTGCATACGCCAAAGGGAAGCACTTTGTATGCAAAAGTTCCCCAGGGACAGGTGAACGTAGTTTTATCCTGGTGTTCAGGAGCAATAAGGATTTGATTGTACACACTAAACCCATCCAGGAAGGAGAAAAACTTCTTCCTAAATAAGGTGTTAAGTACTTGATCGATGAAAGGCAGGGGAAAGTGATATTTCTATGTTTCCTTGTTCAACTCTCTATAGTCAACACAGACTCTCCATTTACCATTCTTCTTGGGTACTATCACGAGTGGAGACACCCACTCGCTTTTTGAAATGGGATATATAAATCTTGCTTCCAAGAGTTTCTGAATTTTTTCCTTCACTATGTCCCTAAGATTGGGATTCATTCTTCATTGAGGTTGGCACATAGGTCGGGAGTCACTTTTGATATAAATATGATGGGTGCACATATTAGAAGGGATGCCCCTCATGTTTATGTAACCCCAGGAAAATACACCCTTGTGTTTTTTTAAGATAGTAATTAGGCGTTCCTATTCATCTGGGGTAAGACTGGGATTGATATTCAAGGTTTTATAGACTCTACCTCGACAAGAACACTTTTCAATTTTTTCAACACTGGAACTATGTGAGTATCACTGATGAAATTATTAATGGCATCCTCTTCAATTTCATCTTTAAAAGTCAAGGCCTTCCCTATCATTAATAATGGCCCGATTGCCTCTTCTTCCTCTAGCTCCATCCATAACAGAGTTTCAACTTCTAAGCTCGGTCGAGCTGGAGGATATAGAGAGAGATTATTTATCTTGGTTCTATATGATATGGTCATAGACCCACTCCGACAGTTGATGCACGCATTAGCTGTAGCTAACCAAGGCCTTCCCAGGAGCAATGGGTTCCCTCCTAGCTGCGACTTAGGTTGTAAAACCAAGAATTCAATAGGATACTCCCAAGAATCAACTAAGATAACAAGATCATTCAAGATTCCTTCAGGTTTAATAGTGGATCTATCTTCCAGTTCTAAAATGGTAGGAGTTGGGCTGAGATTAGTGAGCCCAAGTTTCCTTATAGTTTCAATGGTCATGGTGTTAATTGCTGCACCTAAGTGTACCAGTATGTTGGGAATTTGTGTTCTCCCAATATGCACAGTGACAGTGGGATTCCTAGGATCATCATATTTGGAGAATATGGTTTTCCCCATTATTAATTCAGATAATTTCCCTATGACATGAACAGTAGGACGATCCTTGGGTTTTCTTCCTAGTTTCCTTCTATACAGATCCCAAATGGTTCTGGCATAGATAGGTACGTCTTGAAGGGTTTGAAGGAGTGGAATTTTAACATAAATATTTTTTTACTCTCCTAAGAGGTTAAATTGAGGTTGTCCCACTACCTTTGGTAAATTAATCTTTCAGGGTATGGTGGTTCCCTAATCAATTGTGTAGGTTGTGTGTCGATAAATGTGTCTTTTTGTGTTTCAGCCTACATATTAGTGGGATGTTCAGCATCTTCAATAATGGGAGTCATTTTATTGGATAAATAATGTGGGTTCATCCTTTCTTCATGCATAGAGGATGGAACATCCTCAATGATCAAAGGATCCACTACCCTCCTTGATCGTAAGCGGATGTCGTTGTAGGGTATAAGAGTAATGGAGTAAGAGGGCATGTTGGTAGTCTCAAACTGATGGACTGCTTTATTATTTGGGTTGGGGTTAGGTTGATCAGGAAGCTATGGTCATATCAGCATATTGGGGACAACATTATTCTGGAGTTGCAGCTACGACTGTTGATAAGGCCGAGGATATTTTCGAGGAGGGTATGGTTGATGAGGAAACATTTGATGTGGAAGCTGTTGAGGAGGTCAGTTATAGGGGAATTGGTTCCTTGGATAGAAGTTCATCCATCTAGGAGACCAATAATTTTGTTGGTTTGGTGGTTGTGTCCAGGGGTTCCAGGAGTTAAAATTTTGCATCAGAGGTTAAGAGGGGTACCATTGAGGTTTATAATAAGATGAAGGGAACTATGTATTCATGTGATTCATATTATTCCAATTAAAAATGGAAATAATTCTTGAGTCATACCTTGATTTTGAGGCTACCAAGGCTTTTTCTATGTAATAAAGTAAGCCAGTTCCACATATGGATTTGATGCTTGCAGAACTTCCTTCACTTGAGGTAGTGAAGGGAATTATTTTGTGTCATGGTTCAGCTCACATAGTTGACACACTTCTACCTTTTTGAGAGGGAACTCATTCAGAGGGTGGTTCTTCCTACATTTAGGGCAGAATACACCAAGTGTGTGATCCTCTACTGCTTGTTTCGTCTTTTTACTTAGGACATCTATTTCTAAGGAGATGGCGTTCATCATTTTTGTCTTGAAATTTTCAAGGAGATTTCCTATTTCTACCCAGGTGGATCCTCCATTAGATGAATTTTGTGTTCTGCTGAAGACATCACATTCTAATTTGTCCCATTTGTCTCATTTGTTGTTCCTGGAAGATGCCCTGGAATATAGTTTGCATGGTTCAATGATCTTTTCAAAGGACTCCTTTGCGATATCCCCCTTTCCTAACAGGTTCAACATGTCTAGGAAATCTTCCCTAATCCCATGAAGTAGTATTATTTTGAGCACATCTGACCCCATATTAGTCTATCCATCTTTATGCAAATTATATAAAATCCTTTCAACAAAATCTTCCAGACTTTCATCGTCCCTCTGTACCATTTTAAATAGTTCTTCTCTCTTGTACTTGGTATTGCAATACTCCTGATATTTCTCTAGGGAAACCTGTTTCATCTGGTCCCAGGTAGTGGCAGTTCCCCCTCCCAGACTCATAAACCAATGTAATGCATGTTAACCCAAAAATCCCCCACATAGCGCTCTATGGCCTACACCAGCCAAGGACACCTTCTCACAACACTCATTTCACTCTAGAAGACCTTCCATTTGACCCCCACACCTCCAAAAGAGCCCAAGGATGAAGGAAAGGGCTAAAAACCCCCAAAAGGAGCCCAAAATAGACCCCCAGGAGATAAAGCCCTAAAAAAGGGGCTAAGACCCAAAAAGGGGCTAAAGTTAGGGAGGAAGGGGATAAAGGCCCAAAAAAGGGGCTAAAGCCTTGACCAAGGGCTTAAAACCCTAAAACCCCTTGGAAAAACTATATAAGGAGGGTGGGGGGTCACTCTCAAAACACTCCTCATTTGCATATTGTTATGCTGCTCGTGGATGCTTTGAGACCTCTTGCTCTCAAACCACCCACTCTCCCTCTCCTTCATTTCCATTTCTCCAAGCCATTGCTTCCCAACCAAGAGAGAGGTGCTCCCATGAGCTAGGGCATGGTGTCCCATTTCCACCTAAGTGAGGTATAGCTTATTTTTATGCATGTTTATTTACTTGTTTTGTTTTCTAACCAATATTTCCAGCTGCAGGTTTTCCATTAACATCATTTGCAGGTTGTCTTGATAGTAGTATAGGTTTATTTTGCAGGTTTTGGAGGTAGAACCCTAACCCACTATGTGTAGAGGGGTTCAACAATGCTTCATCTCTTTTATTTTATTTTCTACTCTTATATATAGTTTGCAATAGCTTCCATTTGCTTGTTCTAGTGTAGCTTAGCTTAGTTTCAATTCACAGCTCTATTCTTACCATTTTACATTTTGTTTTTAACTGTTTTCTAAGGGTAGAAACCTACCCTTATTCCCTATAAGCACAAGGGGGCCATTTTTTCCCCTGTAGTGAGGATAAATTCTCACTATAGCTTTGGTGAATCCCCTAGGTTGATCCCACAGGATCACTGCGCAAAAATTTCAAGTTTTTCAAGTTTTTTAGTTTTTTCCCTAGTTTTCAAAAATGTTCTGTTAGATATATTTAAATCTACTTTATTTCTTGTTTTCTGTTAGTGTCAAAGCCTCTTCTAGGCCGAGCCAAGTTAGACTAACCCCAGTACCAGTTACTGCCAGACAGAACTGACCCTGCAGCACCAAAACACCCCTTTCTGGAGCAGGTCGCTCTTATCAGGGGAAAAGGTGAGGGAAGGTGCACTTAATTGGCAGATAGGCATGCCTAGGGTGCACTTAATCCTTATATAGGCAAGAATTCATCCCAATAGCTCAAGTTGCAGTTGTTCTGGAAAAATCTCATGGCCCCCTCGCAGGATTTGGTCAGAAATGTGCGGCCTGTCACACAAAAGTTGTTTTTGATTTTAATTAGTAGTAATTTTTAGTTTTATAGGACTGTTATTGTAGCTCAGCCGCCTCTGTCCACCATCACATGTCTCTTTTAATTCCAATTTTCATTTTTTGCAAATATATCAATGAACAAATGTGTATATGCTAAATCAATCACTAAGGTTTAATAAAATGAATTAGCCTAACAAAAAGTAACATAAAATTAACCATTTTGCTGCCCCCTTCCTCCTCTACCTAGTCATCACCCTCTGGGGTATTCTGGGATATGACGAAGGGACAGCTCATATAGACCTAGGCACTCCATGGCATTTTCCCCAAACCACTAAAACCAGGTGACCTAGAAGGTACGGGGGGTAGAGAAGGAGGGCTTATCATGACACTAAGCGTCCTCCCTGCTTGACCAAACTAGCACTTGGGAGGTGACCTGAGGATCTACAGATGGGATTAGTCCCATTGTGTTGAGAGCAGAACACCTTCTCTTGGTTGAAGAAGAATACCACTGAGACGCAGACATTTAGTTAGGCCAATAATTTATGGTTAATCATTACATTTGCTTACAAATTTCTGTTCATGTTTGCATACAAAACCGTGATGTGAGATCTACCATGAATTCATAAATCATATTGCAAACCAAATACCAGAACAAGCAAGAAAACCAACACACCATACCACATAATTCACCCAACTCAGTTCATGACGCTGAGTGAGCATTAAAATTTACCAAATTTACACTAAGTTCAATCAATTCTGGAGTCTTTGAGGACATAAGTCCCTGACTACTACAACTATGGGAAGTACTTGGGATTTTCCCAGAAACTCATTCTAAGGAGTACCACAGGAACCTCAACGTAGTTGGCCACTGAGGGGAATTTCCAAGTGAAACGGGCAACGACCCCTTCCTATTGAGTAGAAGCACCTATGAGGAACAAGCCAAGTGCTGTCTTCTGGAAGTCTTGGTCGCCGAGAGACCACCATCAGCCAGTAGTAAGCCATTAAAAATCGGGTCCAAATTTCATACCCACCAGTTTCATACACACAAGCGAACACAATTGATCCTCCATGATCTTCCTCACGCCTAAGAGGCGAACCACCACAATTCGGAACACTCGGTCAGGACTGTCATAGTTGTTCTCAGTGACCTTCCACACCATCAGAGGGCCACACGGCCTCTAATTTTGATTAAGACCTGTATCAGTCTGAACTAGACTTCCACACTACACCATCAAGCCCCGTTGCTAGTGCAAACCTGGATCCATTTTTCAGTATAACCTTAGCAAGTGGACCCATGTCCACATCACAACCAGTCATCCATGACATGGCAAGCGGTCCAAGCACAATCATGCAGAATGTCATTAGCCAATTGTCACAACCCATAGTGACCATCCAAGCTGGTCCAATGGCCACACATGGGGGCAGTGACCCCTCCATGCACATTGTCCTGCCTGCCACACATGGGGGCAGTGCACCAACTACCCACATTTCCCCTACCACCATACAGGGGGGAAATCCCCCCGCTACCCATACCATCCCACCCACAACACTTGGCGGCATTGGCCCATCCACCATGGTTCCACCACAAGCACTCCCAGCCATGCAGATGCATTGTGCACCTGCAAACCCCACTCCCATTGCAGCCCCATCCCACATCAACTTGAGGTCAAATATGCCATTCATGGCTCATTTGAACTTTCCTAACTTGGCAATATTGACGAATGACCCCATCCGTCACCAATATTTTTGGCCACCCATGCCAACTAAGCTACCATCGGACTACCCAAAGTTCAAAGGCAAAGCTGGGGAATGTCCTCAAAATCATATCATGACATTCCATCTATGGTGTTCATCCAATAGCATTGTAGAGGCCTCCATCAGGCTAAGGCTGTTCCAACGCACCCTTATAGGTGTCGCGGCCAAATGGTACATTGAGCTGCCACAAACCAAGTACCCTGACTCCAATTCCCTAGCCTTCATGTTCCTATAGTATTTCCAACTCCTTGTCAGATACGACGACATTAGAGGAATTTTGGGGTCTAAAATGGGCCTCCTAAGTAAAATAATAGAATAATAGTTAAAATAATAAAATAATATTGATTAATTTTGGAGGAAGAAAGAAAAAAACTACTTTTTGTGTTCGTATTTTCGACATATCTCCCTGTGATTTTACTCAAATTTTGACTGGGAGAGCTCATTGGATGCAGAATTTGATTTTGCATCCAACGAGTACCCACACTGCATACTTTTGACGGACCCCGCTACCCCAAAAACAAGAAATGCCTGAAAAAATGTGATGACGATGTTGTCATCACATTTTTTCAGGTATTTCTTGTCTTTGGGGTAGAGAGGCCTGTCAAAAGTATGCAGTGTGGGTACCTGTTAGATGCGAAATCAAATTCCACATCCAACGAGCTCTCCTAATCAAAATTTGAGTAAAAACACAATGAGATATGTCGAAAATACAAACAAAAAAAGTAGTTTTTTTAATGACAAATATGTCAATTCAACCATTATGGTTGACTTATTTTATTGAAATTCTATTGGTTCTTGAATTCCAACTCACAAAAACTTATTTTGGCACGTTTTCTTATAAGGCCCATTTTAGACCCCAAATTTCCTCTAATGAGGGGGTGGAGATCCTGCTATCCTGTTGTCAAAACATCACCACTCACATCACTAATCATATCCATGAGTGGCAGCAGAGCCGCAGCCTGTGCACGATCCAACTTGATGACAGGATCTTCTTGTATTGGTTTCTCAAGACTTTGCTCCCACCCATCGCAAAGGATGTCGCATCGAAACTTCCCCAATTTAAAGAAGAGGCCATACTGAAGGCCCAACAATTTGACCTCATATATGCCCAGTCAGGATACTTGTATATTGTCATCCTAGATGCTCCCCATCCAAGTACCTCCTATCATGAAGCACCGGGGGCATTCCACATAGTGGATGGCATCATAGGGTTAGTCTCCCAACAACCACCGCCTCAACCAACACCACCTACCATGGCACTGCAACCAAGCAACACCACCAACGTTGCTTACCAAAACCAAGCTCTGGACTATGCTAGAATGATGTCTCAGTCTGGAGCGACAACTTCCTATATGCAACCTGTGCCATCGCAGTAGGCTTAAGCCATTTCTTGTCCAGCACAACAGTATGTGAGGAAAATCCCACATTTGTGGCACCACCACCCACACAAATCTACTATGCACCACCAATGCAATAGGTCCAATCCCTCGTCCCTACCCCACCTGCTCCACCCACTCCGTTGGGACAAGTGTTTGCTCAACAAAACTGTCCCAACCAGCCTGCCTCCGGCAATCAACAAGGGAAAGCTAGAAATAACCGGCACCGCAACCAGGGCAACAACCAACTACAGGGAGGTGGTCAACAACCAAATCCTCCCAACAATGCCGCAGCAAACCATCCAGCCCAAAATCCCCCGCAACCAAATGCATCAAGGTGCAATGCCCCATTATACACAAACCAACCATGCACACTTTGTGAGGTCTATGGGCACTTTACATTCGAGTGTCCCCTCATGGGTCGCACGAAGTAGGCCATTTGAAACAAGGCCCAACAGCCTGCTAACGCTACAAAACAAGCACAACCCAACTCGGCACCACAAGGACCTCCTCCCATGGTGCTTCAAAACCCACTACTATTCCAAGGATTGGTGGCAACTGCTACCCCTCACCAGGCTAATCCCAACACTTTGAGGGCACCACCCATGGCCGAAATAGGTGTCCACCACCTGATGACCATGACCATTGAAGAAGTCAACTTACAAACTAGATTAAACCAGTACGGTACCACTACCGAACCTGTTGACTCGTCAGCAGCATCTACGTCTAAGACAACCAACCTACCTCTCCAGTTACCCCCATTCCTGCGCCCCCCCATACACAGAATCGCCAATAATGCCATAGCTAGAGCTACAGTCAGCTATAGTGTTGTGGATGATTTGGCCCAAATGCCAACTGCCATGTCTACTCTTGAGGTACTTAGAATGTGCCCAACATAGTAGAAATCCTTACTAGCCGCTGTAGGGGCAGTAGACCCCTCTGATTCCAAGCTGATCACCTTTGACATAGAAAATGGAGAGCCACACATTCCCTCCACTATCACCTTCCAAATCCCAGTGTCCATCTAGAACTTGGTTGTGCATCGATGCATAGTGGATGAGGGGGAATCCATGTGCATCATGTCTACCTTGGTTTGGCATAATCTTGGGTCACCAATTCTGCAACCATCCTCCACGACTCTGCGGGATTACGATGGACACCCCACTCAAGCCAAAGGAATCCTCCCTTATGTCCCCATCACGTTAGCTAGGAAGACAGTCGTGATTGACATTAAGGTCATCAATGCTCAACTGGATTACAACCTCCTCCTTGGGAGGAGTTACATGTACGCCATGCAAGTAGTCACACCAACTCTCTTCTGCCTCATGATGTTCCCCCATGAAGGAAATATTGTGACGATTGACTAGCTCACCTATCATGATTCGCAAGGGTTAACAATGCATGCCAACGTTATCCCTACCATCACCACCACTGAGCCACAAGGGGTGACCACACACACTAATGTCATTCCCGTAACCAACACTGTGGTTGAAAACACACCAACTTCCCCACTACTGAATGTGGGCCTTGGGTTGTTTACCGATCCCATTATGACGGCTCCTTTCCCGTTGGCGTCACCACCACCAACACAAAAGAAAACTATGGACTTGTGCATGGTCTCATCAAGCACCATTGCACCCAAATAGCAACCGTAGCCGTAGCCCCAACCACAACCACAACAACGTCCGTAGCTACAATGCCAACAGTAGCCACAACATCACCCATACTAGCATCATTATGCGTAGCCACAACCACAACCTAACCCCCACATGCAACCAGCTGGGAGTTATGTGGGCTCATCTCTAGTCCATATAATTCCCTTCCTCTTTCCCCCACCTGGTGTCATGAATAAGCTGGTCATGGCCACCTTAAGCCTACCCAACTTTACGTTGGGGATCCTGGTGTGGTATCTAGATCCACCAACTTGACCACCAATGCCCTAGGTTGTGCTAACTCCGGTGCAACCTATTTTGGTTGAGTCTCACCCCCCACCCGGTCCATATAGGCCAGCCACCACACCTGCCTCTGCACCACCCCAACCCAAAAGGGCTAGGGGAAAGAACACCAAAGCCACTGCAGAACCATGACAAGTCCCACGTTGTACCATTTGCAAACAATAGGGCCATCCAACTCAGGATTGCCCTGAAATCCGAGTGATCCATGCACATCTAGACACCGTGGACATGAACGAAAACATCCTCATGGTTGAACTCCCAACCATGCCAGTAGTAAAGAACAAGGCATTAAGGACAAACCATGCTTGTGCCCTTTGTGGCTTGTATGAACATTACTCCCACCATTGCCAAGACTTGCCCAAATTTCAAATGGCTCTCGCTGATCTCCATCACCATTCCCTTGAGTCTAAGATCACCTTGATCGAAGAAGATCACCCACCACCTCCTTTGTCAGACACCATGTCCATTTACATGATGTCCAGTTCCCTCGACCATCCCATTCCCATGTCCAACGACGGTCCATCCGACATGTCTTTTCGTTGATTCAACAACGATGAGGAGATCCTTGAAGCTCTGACCGCCTTGGAATACCCATTGGACGACATGCACCATCGCTCATTCTTCGTCCTGGAAGAGCATGCATCGTAGTCCAACCAGTTTTTCGTGGAGACCAAAGATTTCATCCATGGGAAGGTTGGCTGGTTCAAGAACCCAATCCCAGCACCCGATGCCTTCGAATAAGGGAACATGGCAAACATCTCACCAACCATTAAAATTGACATTTCAACCAACTCTGAGATCATTGAAGAAATCATGATGGGGGCATCTTGCTCCCTGGAAGAGGTCGATGCCTACACTGCTCTCTTCCAATAATTTTGCAACATCTTTGCCTAGTCATACACTAAAATGCCCGACTTAGATCCATCCATCATGGAACACCACATCAACACATGGCCTGATGTGGTACCCATTCTCCAGAAGCAACGGCCCATCCATCCATCCAAAGTGGCTACAGTGAAAGCCGAGATAGAGAAGCTGCGCACGGCCGGATTCATTTATTCGATTGCGTACACAACATGGATTTCTAATCCAGTTCCCATGAATAAAAAAAGGGTACCATTCGTGTTTGCACAGACTTCCACGATCTTAATGGGGAATGTCCCAAAGACAACTTCCCCACCTCGTTCATTGACTACATCATCGATGCATGTGCCGGACATGAAGTCTTTTCCTTAATGGATGGTTTTTTTGGGTACAACCAAATGCAAATCCAGAAAGAAGACCATCACAAAATGGCATTCCCAACCCCATGTGGCACATTCACTTACCGAGTCATGCCCTTTGGCCTCAAAAATGCTGGAGCCACCTTCCAGCGTGCCATGACGCACTGCTTCCACGATCTCGTACACATCATGTTGGTTGGTTTTCACAACCTCATCGTGTGGTCGCAAAACCACACACAACACATAGACGACTTGCGACAAGTCCTAATGTGATGATGCCAGTACAGGATTCACTTGAACCCATTCAAGTGTGTTTTTTGTGTCCCCACAGGCCATCTCCAAGGATCATCATGTCAAACAAAGGAATGACCACTGATCCTAGGAAATTCCAAATGACTTTCCCCCTAATGTCACCCCTTTCAGTGACAGTGTTCTAAATTGTATGATAGTCTTTTCATTTTTTTTTTTACACATTTTTCCCAATTGAGTCTTATGTATCATTTCCTCTCATTGCTTCAGATGGAGCACACCTCAGATCGGTATATGGGATTCACAGATGGAGCAAGCAGATGGTACCTGAACCTCACCTCAACTGCATGGGTAACCTACTCCCCATTGCACGAGTTTATCCACATCGACAGAATATGCATGGGCACCGTGACCAACAACCAGGAAGAATACGATGGTGTTAATGGCCTCTTGGCCGCCACTCTACAATTAGGAATTCATCATCTCGATGTCCTCTTCGACTCCCAGCTGCTTCTTTCTCAACTAAACAACCACTACTGATTCTGTGATCCATGCCTCTTTAGAAAGTACCTGCACACTAAACACATGGTAAGAACATTTGAATCTATCACATTCACACATGTCCTTAGGAACCTCAATAGTGTCGCAGATCAAATGGCTAATGATATTCTAAATTGGCACATCCACAACAACATATAGGAAACATACAACCATAAAATCATGCATAACTATGTCTAAAAATACACACACAGTGTAATAATACATCACATAGACATTTGCATTCCACACCATCATAAAAGACTCACATAATAAAACCATAAAAGTGCATCCACATGCATCAAAAATATATATAGATAAATAGATAAGTTGTATGTCCAAAACATGTCCAATACAAAATGAGAAGCCACATATGCCTTCCCAACAGGATATACATAGGTGACACAAAAAACCCTAAGTGCACCAATGCACTACGAATAGCCCCACAAGGCCACTAATTCGATTCAGACCCATCATTTGACTCAGGCTTATCATCTTCTGAAGAAGATGAATCCAATGCAAGAACACCACCTCTTGCCGTTCGGCGAAAATGCTTGCATGCCACTGCCATCTTCCTCATCACGCCCGTCAGCTCGGGAGGAAGATTGTGAACAGCAGCAATGAAGTTACTATTTAGATGCTACCAACCAAAATCTGACACTCCAGTAGCCACTTCCTCCATGTACGGTACCAATCCATCCATATCCCGCTGCCACCAATGAGAGTTCCCGGAAGGGGCCGCCACAGAAGCTGCTGCAAGAGGTACAATAATAACCCACCTCTGATGCCCAGGTGGCGGGTGAGGACCAAATTCTGCACACGCAAAAAAAGACACCATCATTCAACATAAATCAATATGAAAATCACTAAGCACCTCAACTATACTATGCACAACAATGAACACAAAAACATCAAGCATACATACTAGCTGGTCCCCAAGCCTGACCAGGAGGTCGAGGCATCTCTGGATCTCCCTGGAAGTCCATACCCACGTACAGGTACTCCTCAATCACCACAGGCATCTGGAGCCACTACTCCAACAACTCATCTATGAAGAAGCAGCCCACTCTACTGCCACCCTCGGAAATCATCATCTGGCACCACCTATACATCCTCGGCTCCCGTGGACCATTTTCCTCCACAGCCCGATGAGGATGAAGTGTAGGTACTTTCTCAAAGAAGAAAACACATAGAA
Source organism: Pseudotsuga menziesii (assembly GCA_001517045.1). Classification (NCBI taxonomy): domain Eukaryota; kingdom Viridiplantae; phylum Streptophyta; class Pinopsida; order Pinales; family Pinaceae; genus Pseudotsuga; species Pseudotsuga menziesii. The sequence goes on from LPNX010033568.1 coordinate 242,919, forward strand.
AGGAGCCAAAGAAAAAACCAATGCCACTAGTATTCAACCTGTTCGGCTGATGCCGAATAGCCTGTAAGTACATCTGGCCCCATGCATAATATGTGCCACCAATGGCATGCTCCACTAACTGTAGCTAACCACCATAAATCTTGTGGCAGGCCTGTGGAACCCAATATGCATTGTAGCAAAGTCCCCAACGCCCATGTGGACAACTCCTTGATGTCACACATCAAGATGTAAGAACCACGCACGTATGCCATAGCGTAACATTGTCGCTTGCATAAATCCTCTCATGTCTCCCCCCAAGATAGTACAGGTGCCAAGTCACCAAATACTCCCAATATTGGAAGTCCAGTAATGAAGTACACATCCCCCAGCATAATTTCAATAAGCTGGCCCTGGAAGAGGAACACCTCCTCAGTAACATCCCAAAAACTTATCAAAGTTTACATTAGCAAACCCAAGCTCCACATAAGCAAAATCCACATGAACTTCAGTAACCCACAGCGAGCCAGTGTATCTCTAACACTCCCATATCGCAATGATGCATCCCTGACTGGCTTGTAGTCTCTCTCCCTCCATTTGATCTCTACCATCCTGCACAAAGCAAAAACCCTGATGTCAGACCTCCCTACCATTAAAAAACCACCAAAAGGAGGCCAGGGAACACTTAAATGAGTAAAAGGAGTGCCTAGGGTGCACCTTTCCCTTTGAAATGAGCGACCTGGCACACATGAAACCCCGAACAGCTCATGGGTAGCCTCCAAGAGGTCAAATTCAGTCAAAAATACATCAAAATGAAGAGGTTCAGTAAGATCTTTTACCTGTAAGTCGTGGCTCATGAAACTGTTGATCAGATCAAGAGAAATCAACAAATGAAGAATTAGGGCCCACCTCTCCAACTCCACAATGAACAGTGACAATGACACTTCACCATGTGGATTCTCCCCTTTTATAGGCCCCATTTGACCTAATTTCTTTCGGTCGACATAACAGGACAATACGGAATCTGTTTGAGATTCCATTCACGCCACTGGTTTCAGAATTTCGCCCTCTATCTAGTTATGAGACCACTGTCTCATGTGTAAATATTCAATTTTGGGACCATTTCCAACAAGTCACCTCGATTCACGAGCCATGACATGACAATGCGAGTGTCTATGGACCAGTACTCGTATCGTACTACCCGGTCGCAACTCATGCAAGCAATCAGGCTGCCACCCATTAAGGTTTGTACTATACTTTTGTTTTTACATTTATAATTGTCTTTTCCACCATACCTTACGTGGACATCTTTGGACCATCGTCCACAAACCCTTTATTTTTCTTCCATGTATTTGGCATAGAAGCATCCTCGGGTCGCCGCCCGTCAAGGACTATAATTTTAGCTTTTATTTTATTTTGTTTTTAACACATAGATTGTCTTTTCTTTCTACCGCAGCTTACATAGACCTCCGGACCACTGTCCACAAAACACTTTCTTTTCTTGCACATATTTGGCATATAAGTGCCTCTGGACTTGTACTTACATCGCATGTAGTCAAGTTCATCCACCGCACCACACATACACACTCTCCTAACCTCTATCCAAGAGCCACCTTGGTTTGTGTGCCTCTGTCGCACCATCTCGCAGGCCTTTGTTGTGATCTATCCCACACATGTAGTGGTATGTTTGAGAGCCTTCTGCTCCGTCCATACTGCATGTATGACCTTTGGACCTCTATCCATTGTCCCAACATGGGGCACCGCATGTGCCACCACCGGTTGACCACATTGGAGTTTCATTTAAGCTCTTTTCTAACTCCTTAAAACAATGAAAAGATTGCCGAGCGCAGTTGCTTCCTTTCCCGTTCGCTAAAGCATAGTAAAGGGCATCTACATCGTCTTGTTTACCTCCTTTTTCGGACCATGTAGACCATTTCATGAAAAGGACCTCCTTGGCACACTCAAGCCAAGACCGTTCCCCTCTGCATACTTTTGTGCTTTCTTGGGCAGAGGGGCTGCGCTTTACGAAAAAGCACACCACCGATTGTCATTAAGCTCTTTTCCACCCATCTCAACAAGAAACGATCACCAAGAAAACTTGGTTTTGTTCATGCTTGTAAAATTATTTGAATGACCGTCCAGTCAGTATAGGTTTAACCTTTTTGGGCCTGATTGGACTACCAACGATAAAGAAGTCTCTCATCCCCTCCAGGATGGGTGAGCTCTCCTATGTATACTTTTATCCTTTTTCAGGAACAGGATACTACCAACGAAAAAGAGCCCCCACTAGAGTCTTCTTCGTGCTTTTAGAATCTCTAAAAATGAAAGTACCATCAAGCATTTACCTTCTCAGGATCGCTAAAAATACATGAGATCGTACCACAACAGTGTCCCTAGACACCACCCCACATAAAAGAGTTTGACAGCATCCCCACATTGGGTTGCCTTTGTTCAGAGTACTCTACAATGTGTCTTCCTTGGATCCCATCTGTATCAAAAGTGTCCACCTCCTCCAAGTATTTCCCATCTGCAGCGACATTCCCAGTATTACAGTTATGATCCCACTCCCTTGAGTCAGTTTCATTTTCTACCTAGTCAAGCCCTACCATCATACTCTAAACAAAGGAATTTTGAGTCTCCCTGCCCCTGTTCAGTTTTCTCTTCCTCCCCTTCCCCCTCAATTCAATGATTCATTCCGTAGATTGCTTCACACCTTTCAGTTATCTCTCATGCTCCTGGTCAAGGAAACATCATTGCCTTGGCTAGGGGCAGGTCTCCCTCTATCGACGCCAACACACATATTCCATAGGATAGACATAGAGGTCCTTGTACCCTGGTTTCATTAACATCATTAATGAGTTCCTTGGACCACTTGAGAGGAGTCCTTAGTGCCTCTTGGGATGGTTGTTTCTCATGTGCTTGACTTCAACTCCATCATCACACCATTTAGATTCGTACAGGGTTTGTTCCACACAGTACTCGGTCAAAGACCCCATATGTCACCTGACTCTAGCACATTGGTGAGTCCACTCGAGGGACCTAAACAGGTTATGTCCCTTGTGATTTTTGAGTTGTGTTGGAGATAGTGTTCATAATCCCCAATAGTGCTTCAATATACCTTTATGATTGATACAACATACTTGTACTGCATAGACTCTGACTCTCATTCAGTGAGTCCCCATAGCTATGTACCAGATCCAGCAGACCATCAATCATGAAGATATAGCATTCCATGAGAATGCCATGGGTCCAATGTACCAGATTAGTATTGTATTCAGCCTCACATAGAGGCAACCAACATTGTAACATCACTTGTATATGATCGGCTTTTGTATTTTAGAGCATAGATCAAATGATTCTTTTGACATTGTTACGAGCATGGGAATGCCTACCTTGTCCATATACATGTCACACATTTATTGTATCTCACCCATTTATGGGAACCAAATTAATAGAAAACCAAAAGACACCATGCCCTAGCCCCAGAAGCACCACCTCTCGACAACAAATCCTATGATGTTTATCGGCCATACGCTCCTGCCCTCACACATCAGGGGGTAATATGTTAACCCAAAAATCCCCCACATAGCTCTCTATGGCCTACACCACCCAAGGAAACCTTCTCACAACACTGATTCCACTCCATAAGACCTTCCATTTGACCCCCACACCTCCAAAAGAGCCCAAGGATGAATAAAAGGGCTAAAACCCCCAAAAAAAGAGCCCAAAATAGACCCCTAGGAGCTAAAGCCCTAAAAAATGGGATAAAACCATTAAAGGGGCTAAAGTTAGGGTAGAAGGGACTAAAGGCCCAAAAAAGGGGCTAAATCCTTGACCAAGGGCTTAAGACCCTAAAAATCCTTGGAAAAACTATATGAGGGTGGGGGGTCACTCTCAAAACACTCGTCATTTGCATATTGTTATGCTACCCATGGATGCTTTGAGACCTCTTGCTCTCAAACCACCCACTCTCCCTCTCCTCCATTTCCATTTCTCCAAGCCATTGCTTCCTAACCAAGAGAGAGGTGCTCCCATGAGCTAGGGCCTGGTGGCCCATTTCCTCCTAACTGAGGCATAGCTTATTTTCATGCATGTTTATTTACGTGTTTTGTTTTCTAACCAATATTTCTAGTTGCAGGTTTTACATTAACATCATTTGCAGGTTGTCTTCATAGTAGTATAGGTTTATTTTGCAGGTTTTGGAGGTGAAACCCTAACCCACTATGTGCAGAGGGGTTCAACAATGCTTCATCTCTTTTATTTTATTTTTTGCTCTTAGATCTAGTTTGCAATAGCTGCCATTTGCTTGTTCTAGTGTAGCTTAGCTTAGTTTCATTACGCAGCTCTATTCTTACCATTTTAAATTCTATTTTTTACTGTTTTCTAAGGGTAGAAACCTACCCTTGTTCCCTATAAGCACAAGGGGGCCATTTCTGCCCCTGTAGTGAGGAGAAATTCTCACTACAATGCATTGTCCTTCAGAGTGGCAGGAAAAAGTTTCGTCTTCTGTGCATTGGTGGTGTAGTCGTAGCTGCGACAGAGGATGTCAAATTCAAAAAGAAATTCATCTGGATCCTTTGTCGCTTTTCCGTAAAAGTGAGGCAACACCGATGGCGATATATTTTTCATGGGGACTATCCCTTCTGGCTGTTGAATTGGGAACTGAAGTGTAGCAATCGTCCCTTCAGGTAGGGAGTTACCCTTGTGATGATGATTTTCTCCCATTGCTTCTTCATGATCTTCGAGATCACATCTATTGATCATATCTTTCTCTGCTTTATCCTCTTCGTCCTTCCACTGATTGTTAAATTTTTTATGGAACTTGTCCACTCCTCTTTAGTCACAACCTTCATGTTAATGTGATAGATCAAATCTCAGTCAGCTGATCCTGCATTACTAACTTTGTCTTCCTTCACAAGGATATCTGAGGATGTTGCAGCACTTCGTGTGTTCTCCACTATGGAGACTAACGCTACCACTCCAGGGGTAACTGGGCTTCTTCTAATAGGTGTTTCTTGATAGAAATCCCTAGTAGAAGAATTGCTCCTATCAGCCAAGTCGTCAATGAATGTTCTTCTTCCCAATGCTGGATTTCTCCCACGGCCTCAACCACTTGCGATGTTAGTGCTCTGTGGGGTTCTGGAATTTATAAGATGGTCATGCTATACCCTTCTTGTATTCATGCAACCAAAAACATGCAAACTTAAAAACTGAAGAAGAATGAATAAATATAATTACTGGATGCAACCACTACGGTGTCTAATAATTATCCTCCCCAGCAACAGCACCAAAATGTTGGGAACGCTATATGCAAGTTAATTAAAGACAACATACAGAGTGTTCAATATAAATTGTTAACCCAGGGAAGTCTCTTATTTCAAGGATAATGTGCACTATATATGCTTTAAACACTAAGTAGCTAATGCTATAAATGAATGACCCTACTTTTGTGTTTAGTTGAACTCATCCCATAATCTACTTAATCTATCTTACCTTCTTAAGAATACAATCACAAATACCTTCTTACAATCTTCAATCTAGAATTAAAAGATTCAGGAAATAACATCTAGATTACTTTTACAGAAAGCTAAATCCTTAATTACCAAACCATCTAAAGTTCCATCTCAGCTATCTGAATTCAACTTATTCTAGAGATTCAAAGTAAAGGAATAAAGATCTACAATTATAAATGTGAAGAAGCAAACTGCAAAGATATAAAGAAAACAACAATTAAAAGAACTAGGGATGAATAGAGCTGTCACAACTATCACATAGTTGCATAAGAGAAAGTTTACCTATATAGTCGAATGACACACCACACCACTGTAGTTTTCAGGGGATGCAATTACTGATCATTCAAATGAACAAACAACAAATAGATGACTGTTGCATCTTACTATAAATAAGGGAATTTATCACAAAATACAAACCACACAACAGAATAATTAAAATACCTAATTAACTCAGCAATCCCTGTGGGAAGGCGGGCCCAGCCTTCACAGAGAGATGCTGGAAGTAACACATGTTAGAAGGTCTATATTTGAAGAATCACACTCCTTGTATTAAAATGGAAAATGAGTGCACAACCTCAATCACATATGATACAATAATTTGATTAATTTTTCAAACCCTGGCTCGGAATAGTTCCCAGTATTTATACAATTACAATCATAACATATTCCCACTATTATCGGGCAACCATGAAGATATTTGATCTTCAGGCTGCCCTAATCATGATAACCTCTTACAGTCGTGGCAAGATGAAAGCAGGAAATATAGGAAGGCTGTTACTCGAGCTATAAATGACGATCATGATCAATTGAGAAGATACTTTGTGGATTGCAACTATTTTTGAGCAGCGACACACTGTTTCCTCCGAATATGTTGCGGCCTGTTGCAGCTACCTTTTTACATCTCGTGTGGAATAGTATACTTGGATGATGTTCTTTGGGAAATGATGGAATGGATGGAGATCATCTCAGCAATAAATGTTCAGCCCTCTCTTGGCATGTTCATCCCGCTACACCTGTATCCTTCACATCTCAAATTATCTTAATAAAACCACCATATGTTAGCATAATTTAAGATGTAAAGCTCTGATTACAACAATCTTAAGCATTAGTAAAATAAGACAATGATTAACCATACATGTATGAATTGAGGGACCAAGTGAAGGAAAAACATCTGTTTAGTGTTCATAATAGGGTAGGATGAGTAAAAAAAGAGGTAGGTAAATGTGGTAAAAAAGGGGTCATTTCTGGGCCCAACATCTAGAATATCCATTAGTAATCCATTTGTACAGCATATGCATTTGTACGAAACATGTACTGCATTTTCATTTGTATTTCATATGTACGATATTTGTACCGCAACTAGATTTGTAATATGGTTGTATTGAGACTACATCTATACTACACCTACATCGATAATATGTATGCACTACATCCATACTATATATGTACTACAATTTAATATGTACTATATTTTCACTGCAACTGCATCTCTACTACATTTTTACTACATATGTATTGAACCTATCAAATCATTATGGTGTCTAGGCCATTCATCCTCTCATGAATGTCTTCCTACTGATGTATAAGATCATCTTTGCATTTGGGCCACTCAGATATCATTAATTTATGCCTACTCATCATGGTGTTTCACATCCATTAACACTTCCTGTCACTCACAGAGGAATTTTCCATCACACTAAGTTTTTCTATCAAGTATATAAAATTTTCCTTGGAAAGAGGCATAGTGAGAATGCCATCTCTAGGGTAATCCATGGATATGTACTATGGATTCAATGCTCCCTTCTACACAATGTGTCAGATAAAATGGTATCTGATCTCAATATCCTTTGACCTATGATGTAACAATGGATTTTATGAAATCTTCATACAACTTTGATTTCCACAATGTATCATGGCCGTCTGTAACTCTTGATCAAATAATTCTGCAAGGATATTTTGAAGCCACATTGCTTTGTGACTTGCAGTAGTAGCTGCATAATATTTTACTTTTGATGTACCAAGTGACACATATGTATGCTTCTTGATAAACCAAGATATCATGGCTGACCCCAAGCGAAAGAAACAACCTAAGGTTCTCTTTTTATCCACTACACTCACTTCCTAGTCGGACTCTACAAAACCTTGTAGCTTCACATATCCATCTGAAACATATCTCAATCCATATCCAATTTTACAATGTAGGTACCTCAACATATTCTTTTCTAGCAACCAATATAAGAGTCTCACCTCAAGCATAAACTGAATCAAGGTTTTCAATGCAAAGAAAATATATGTCCTCATTTTAACCAAGTACATTAAGGATATAATCACGTAACCACTAAATTTGAATCTCAAGTGGAATCATTCAGTGTCTTCATATTTTCATGATAGTGGGATGCACCAAATTTGAATATGAAATCAAATCACTAAGGTTATTCATATTTTCACCATAGGTATAGTAATGGATTTGTATTCCATCATCCTAAATCTCTCACGATCATAATTGTGTACTCCCTCTATCTGAGGAATATCTTATTGGGTATTTTCCACACTTCTAATATCAATAAGTAATGCATCAATATGAGACTCTTCATATTGAAATTATAGCCCAAATAACTCTTGCACTCAACACTGAGCTTATATATTCTTGTAATGCACTAGGTCATCAACATACAATACCAAGGTCACTAGATCACCATCAACAACCATGAGTAAAGGTTTGAATCTACACCACTCTTACTGAAGTTCAAGCTCAACATCAAGTAAAAGTTTATCCTTCACATACCAAGTCGTGGGTGCCTACTTGAATCATTATAAGTCCCTATTTATCATAAACAATAGATGTTTCATCTATTTAATCTGTGTGGTATCATACTACTCTTTTTACATATAAATAGATTTCTCCCTCTACATTTGGGCACTCTACATGCTTTGAATTTGATTATCATGCACTAAAGAAACCTTATATCTTATACAATTTTTGATATTTGTGTAATCCATATGTGTCATCTCCATCAATTGGGTTTGATGAGTCAACCCTTCTACTCTTTCAAGAACAACAAATACTATCCATCACTCCTCATTCTGGAAACTGGTTTTCCTTCATTTTTCATTTATGCAACTGAAAAAAATTTGCATGTTTTATCCTTTAGATCCACTTGGAATTCATCATTGACATCTCTTCTAATTTCATTACTATCTCCGTGAGCATATCACTAGGAGTTTCATGCCTCCTTCTATCTTGAAAGGTACCACAAATATTTTATTTTCTCTTCCTTGTCATGTATCAAATTTTGGGAAATACATTGGTTTTGTTGGCTCTATTCTATGGTCCTGATAGTAATATGGATGATCATTGCACTAGAGGAACACTCATCCTTTAGAGCTTCTTTCATCTCACTATCAGACTATGTGTGATAACTTAAATATATGAAGGATACCATATTAATATTCTTCTTCGTTGGCACTTAGGTGTATGTCAGATAACAAAATATCTACTTCTTGGAATGCTACCTTAGGATTATTTTCCTTCTATCATCTAGAGATGGAACCTGATCTAAGTATAATTGCCGTACTAGATCCATATCTTTACAATGGACCTATTCTCTTTATTTGTTTTGTTGGATCCCTATTGATCTCTTCCTCCTTGCAAAAATCATTAGAATTTCAAGAAGTGCTCCCTTCATCATTTTATGATTTTAAGCCTATATCTTGTTCTCCATCAAGTTCTAAACTTCTTGGAGCTTACTTAATATTTTAACGCTTGTCTTCATCACTAATTACAATTACATAGCACAAGATATCATTCAATTTAAGTATTTTCATTGGTGCACATATACCTAGGGTGTACTAGAAGAAATATTCCTTCTAGATTTCATCTACAATCTCATCAACTTTATCTTACTTTTCCTTCTTTGATGGAGGTTAATAAAAACTAGTAGTTGATGCATGTTGTTTTCCATTCCTTTTGTTTTAAGTATACTGATAAGCATAGTGGCCAAATTTAAAACAATTGCAACATTTTATACTTGAAATATCCTTATTTTTTTTTCATTAGGTTGGAATTGATCTTTAACTTGAGTCATTTCTTCTGAAGTTTATTCTTCCTTTTATTCTTCTTGCATGAGCTGCAAAATCTTGATTTTTGTCTTCATAATTTTTTTGTGGATTATTCTTGGATAATATTCTGGACTCTTCTTGAACATAATCATCCCATAGTCTATCGAACTTGGGTAACTCCTCTCTACCACAAATAATTTGAATAAATTATTTACAGAAGGAAGGAAGTACATTAAGAGTTACCATACCGATTTCCACATCAAAAATAATGTCTGAAATAGATTTGAGTTGATACTACAAAAAACATAAGGTGCATTGAATTCGTCTTTATTGAAAAATAAATAAACAATAAAAAAATAACTCATGGTTGATGAACAATCATGGACTCCTTTAAAGACACTTTAGATGCCAGATAATACTTGAAAAACCTCACAACTCTGACTTTAGGTGACAATTAGGGGTACTTCCCTAACTTATTTGAAGATGAAGTAAAAAGGAAAAAGATAGGTAACTGAATCAGCCTTCATAATATATATCATTTGTGTAGACAAAATGTTTGTAAATGATTATAAAATTAGTTTCCGTGAAATTTGGTTTTCAAATTTTCAGCACATCATAATATATATGTTTTTGCGGGTGCAACAATAAATGAGGTAAATGATGTCAATTTGGGATAAAATCTTGCAGACATATAAAGGACATATGGGCCTAGTGCAACACTATTTATTCAGAAATTTTCATGAATTAGTTTTATTAGTATTAATTATTGAAGTCAGAAAATATTGAATTGAAAATGTTATGTGCAGGTGCAACACTTTAGGGGAAAATAATAATGAAATCCTTGATTTCTATAGATAAGATCATAGAGCTTGCTCTCATCTACTTCACCATATAGTTTTCTTGGGAAATGGTGAAGGAAATCAAAAGTTATATAAAAAACAATCGATGTATCTATTTTCAAAAACTGATGTGTGTCATTTAGAAAAATAATAATAAATAAATAAAACATACTTTTGAAGGAAAAAATTACATATTCAGAATCATAAGATTGTACTCTACAATATTATAAATTTTCATAAAAAAATATTGTGTCTGACATAGCAAAACATGCCATCGAAACTGAGCATATTGATAGAGTTCTAAAAGACAAGGAATAGCCCTGGTTTATTTGTCCTAGCCAATAGGTTCGGTAGTCCAAAGCTATTTCTGAACATAATGCCAAACCTTATTCCTGCTGATCTTTTTAATTTTAAAAAAATGCATATGCGTTATAGCTTATTCATATCACATATGGGATATAGCGCATATACAATTCATATCACATATGCATTATAACGCATATGCATTTTTGCTTAACTAATTTGGTACGAGAATAAAAGAGAGTAATGGCATCCGTATCCCATTAGAATACCATTTAGACTCCCAATATTCCATCCAAATGGTATATGGGGTGGATCATGGCCCAACATTACATTGGTTAAGAGGGTGGGGGGAGTCAAAGGAGGGAGAGGAAGGTGCAAAGGGAATCATGGGAGGGAGGGATGGGTAGGGGACATATATGGGGGGGATAAAGGGAGGATAAATATATGGCGTAAGGAGGAATGGTTATGGGAGATATATGAGGGGGGGATGGGAGAGATATGAGGGGTGGATGGTTGTTCATCGATGTCTACAAATGTAGGGTCCATAGAATAGAACATATCATCTCATACCAAAAATATTCAAACAAGTGTGTGGCCATCAGTGCAATGAATGTTTATATCTGTATTAAATATTTCTACAATTTTCAATATTTAGTAATTAGTATTTATAGTAAGTGGGAGGAATATCATTACTATCATTGTCATCATCATCATAATCATCACCATAGCCATAGTCATCCTGATCATCATCATCATCCTCGTTATCCTCATCATCATCATAATCAACCTCATCCTCACTATCATCATCATAGTCATCCTCCTCCTCCTCCTCCTCCTCCTCATCACCATCATTGTTTATCATCATCATCATCGTCATCATCATCATCAACATCATCCTCATGATCATCATCATCATCACCCTCATCATCATCATCATCATCATCATCACCATAGTCATCATCATCCTCCTCCTCCTCATCACCATCATTATTCATCATCATTGTCATCCTCATCCTCCTCCTCCTCATCATCATCATTATCATCACCCTCATCGTCATCCTCATCATCATGGTAATCATCTTCCTCCTCCTCATCATCACCATCATTGTTCATCATCATCGTCATCTTCATAATAATCATCATCATCATCATCCTCATCATCATCGTCATCACCCTCATCATCATCATCATCATCATCATCATGGTCATCATCATCATCATCGTCATCATCACCCACATCCTCATCGTCATATTCATAGTCATCCTCCTCCTCCTCCTCCTCATCACCATCATTGTTCATCATCATGTTCATCATCATCATCATAATCATCATCATCCTCAATCATCCTCATCCTCATCATCATCACCCTCATCATCATCATCATGGTCACCATCCTCTTCCTCCTCATCATCACCATCAGTGTTCATCATCATCGGCATCATCATCATCATCGTCATCATCCTCATCATCATCATCCTCATCATCATCATCATCATCATCACCATCATCATCTTCATCATCATCATCATCATCATCATCATCACCATCCTCCTCCTCCTCATCATCATCAGCACCATCATCGTCATCATCATTATCATAATCATCAACATGTTCATCATCAACCATCATTATTCTTCATCATCATCGTTCATCATCATCCTCATCCTCATCCTCACCCTCATCATCATCATCATCACCATCATTATTCATCATTATCATCCTCCTCCTGCTCATCATCACCCTCATCCTCCTTATCATCATCATCATCATCATTATTATTGTTCATCATCATCGTCATCGTCAGCATCATCATCATCATCATCATCCTCATCATCATCATTACCCTCACTCTCATAGTCATCATCATAGTCATCATCCTCCTCCTACTCATCATCACCATCATTGTTCATCATCGTCGTCATTGTCGTCATCATCATCATCATCATCATCATCATCACCATCATTGTTCATCATCATTGTCCTCGTCATCATCATCATCATCATCATCGTCATCATCCTTATCATCATCATCATAGTCATCCCCCTCCTCCTCCTCCTCCTCCTCCTCCTCATCCTCATCCTCATCATCATAGTCATCATCCTCATCCTCATCAATATCATCATCATCATTATAATCACCATCATAGTCATCATCTTAATCATCGTCATCATAGTCATACTATTCGTGATCATAATCATAATCATCATCATAGACACTACCATGGTCCAAGGATAGGTTTGGAGGTCTTAACAATTGTTATGGGGTCCATTTTAAGGTTATAGAAGTTTAACATATTTTAGTCCGAGTTAGGTATACATTTGATATTTAATATTTTAATATTTGATAAGCATGGATCAGTCAAGTTGCATATTTAGTGAACATTAAATCGCATCTACGATATATCCCAGATGCATTTTGAAGATCACATAAAAAAATGCCCATTATTAAAAAGCATCGGTGCATCACTAGAAGCCTGAATAAAGTAACATATGTCAATTTCAAATAATAAAAAGAATCAAAGACATATATACTACATGGACAGAAAATGATGTTTTCGAAGAAAGCGAAACATACATGTACCTGGTGGGGGGGAAGAGGTGGATCGACAACAACCTTGCTTTGTTTCTCTTCAAGAACCATTGGCTCAATAGATTCCTACATAAAGTAACATTTGTCAAAGTGATACATAACCATACAAAAATGTCAAAGAAAAAGCACCAAATCAAAGAAAGCGATACATAAATGTACAAAGAAAGTGATACATAAACATACCTCTTGGCTTGTCAAAGGTGGGTCGACAACAACCTCGCTTTGGTGCTCTTTAAGCACCACTAGCTCAATAGATTCCTGCATAAAGTAACATATGTCAAAGCTATACAGAAACGTACAAAAACATACGAAGAGAAAGCACCAAATTAGAGAAAGCGATACATAAACGTACGAAGAAAGCGATACATAGACGTACCTGTTGGCTCGTCAGAGGTGGGTTGAAAACAACCTCACTTTGGTTCTCTTCAAGCACCACTGGCTCAATAGATTCCTACATAAAGTAAAATATGTCAATTTGTTAGATAATACAAAGAAAATGAGACATATCAATGGGGGAAACAAGGAAAAAGATACTTGCATGTACAAAAATCAATATAAGAAAGAGTTGCAATATATAAATATACTTGGGGAACATGAGGAGGTGTGTAACCAGTGGATCGATTAACTAGCAATGACAGAAAAGGACTTCTACTTGCATTAGTGAAGAAGTTTTCTTTTTGGACATATTCATCAAACTCACGTTCCTACGTATAAAAGGATAAAGATACAATTAGAAAATTTCAAAAAATTAAAAAAGTACATGTTGAATCATTAAAATCACAATGAAAAGAAAGCGATACATAAACGTACCTGCTGGCTCGTCAGAGGTGGGTCATCAACCTGGTGCTGTTGAAGCACCAATGCCTTAGTAGAAGCCTGCACAAAATAACATATGTCAAATTCAGATAATAAAAATAATCATAGACATATATACTACATCGACGAAAAATGATGTTTTTAAAGAAAGCGAAACACACATGTACGAGGCGGGGGAGAAGAGGTGGGTCGCCAACAACCTCTCTTTGGTGCTCTTCAAGCACCAATGGCTCAGTAGATGCATGCATAAATTAAAATATGTAAATTTCAGATAATATAAAGAAAACGAGACATATACACGATGGACGAAAAATTATTTTTTCAAAGAAAGCGAAACATAATTAAAAGCATAACTAAAAGCACATTTAAAGGCATAATTAAAAGCATATTTAAAATAATACCTGCATCTAGGAATCTACCTCTACATGAGAGGGACTAGGCTGGGATTCAATGTACTCATCCTGATCACCCTATATAGAACATATTGTATCCAGATTAGGATCTATTGAATGTTACAATCCCTACTATAAATGTGTAAATAACATTGACAAATTAAAAACTATAGTTCTTACAGCTGATGGTGAAGAACCAAACCCATATGCAATATTGACAACAGCATCAATGTTCTCAACATTAGTTGATGGACTATGTGAATATGGGGTGCCATGGGACTATTAATCTTGACAGTTATCTAGGAACTCGAGCACAGTCTCATCAAAGATTAATGAAAAATAACACATGAAATGGTATAATCAGACTCCAGAATGGTAGCCGATCTATATATTCAATAAAGAATGAATAATTACAATTACAATGTCATGCTACAAGCATGAATGGGAGACAATTCGAATCCCTAAGGAGGTCATTCGAATTGAATGAGTGAGTCTAGCTTAACTGAATGTAAGCCATGTCAACACTCTAGTTAACCACTGATCAAAACCCTAATTGAATCAACTGAACCCTAACTGAAGCTGGAGTGCAATAAATGACCGAGTCTCAACTGAAAGAGATCAAACACATGTCACAGCTCAGCAACCATCAAGAGGTAGCACTACACTGACTCTAATGAACCCCAATGAGGTTAACTGAAGTTGAACTAAACATCAGAAGTGGTTGGAGGTGCCCATGTTGACTCCAGTTCATTAAATAATCATTAAATAATATATTTAATGAGAGGAGGTGCCTTAATTGACTTGTTTAACTAATCGTAACCACCAGTTAGCAGTTAGGTGTATTAATATCACTCAGATCACCCCCGGAGTACTTCAGTTAGCCTCCCCGAATGTAGGAGAAGGCTAAGTTAGCCTCCTTGACTGAAGGTAGGCGTGTCTGAGACTAGATGATGACATTTAATGCTCCACTTATGTCAATTAATGTCAGTAATACATATGATAGTGGTTTAACTAGTCGAATTTGACAAAAAAGAGTGTGTATGGTGGTAAATGTCTCCAACACCCCCCCTTAAGCTATACTCAGGAGGAGTTAGAAAACAAAATGCATAAAAATGCTAGGGCCATGGCAAGTAAGGCCATAGGTCACCCTGTACAATGCTGAAACTGAAACAATGCTCAAAACAAACTAAGTGAAGAAAAGAGGGAAAACCCAGTGGGAAAAATGCCCCCTCAAGATGAACACTGAAAGTAGTCGGAATCACCCTGATGAACTCACCCCCAATAGTGAACGGATTTAAGTGAACTTCTTGTCTAAAAATCTCTTGGTGAAGATGTCTGTAATTTGCTCATCAATCGGGCAGTATTGCAGAATGATGGTCTTGTCATACACTAGCTCCTTGATGTAGTGCATGTGGATCTCTACATGCTTGGTCCTCTTCCTAGTAACTATATCCATGGATATCTTAATATCACTTTGATTGTCACAAAAGAGGACAGTGGACAAAGTACTACCAGGATCAAACTCTGAAAGAATGCCTTGCAACCAAACTGCTTGGATGCAAGCATTCACTGCTCCCCGATACTCAGCGTCTGCTGAAGATAGTGCTATGGCAGCCTGATTTTTGCTTGAACAGCAAATGGGGCCACCACCAAACATTATTACATATCCATAAGTAGACTTCTGATCAATAAAATAACCCACCCAATTGGAATCTGTGTATCCAACCAGCTCTAGCTTGGAGTCTGCGCCATAGTGAATGCCGTAGGTCCTAGTTCCCTGAATATACTGGAGGATCCTCTTGGCTGCCTTCCAATGAATATCATGAGGACGCTGCATGTATCTTGATACAGCATTCATTGCATAACAAATATGATGCCTAGAATGTGTCAAGTACAACAAGCTACCAATCAGTTGTCGATAGATAGTGCAGTCCATGGGAGGTGTGCTTTTTCCTTCTTCGAGGCTAATCCCTAAAAGGAAAGGGAATGGTGTAGGCCTACAATCAGCCATGTTAAACTTGACTAACATGTATGAAATTTATTTATAATGAGTGACCATAATCCCATCAGAATTTTGCTCAATTTCGAGCCCTAAAAATTGTTTGAGAAGCCCCAAATCACTCATTTCGAAGGCATTGTGGAGAGCAGTTTTGATGGCTGAAATGGAGGCATCTGTGCTACCTGTGATCAGTAAGTCATCAAAATATAAAACAATGATAATTATATGACCATCACACTACTGTAAATACACATTTGGATCTGATCTACATCTCTGAAAGTTTTGCAAGAGAAGGAAGGCATCCATCTTGGAATACCACTCTCTTGGGGCTTGTTTTAACCTGTATAGTGACTTCTTTAGCTTGCAAACCAAAGATGGATCAGTGATGTATCCCTTAGGATGCTTCATGTATATCTCCTCATTAATATATCCATGCATAAAGGCTGAATTAACATCCATGTGATGCACTTCCCAGTGCTTGGATGTAGAAATAGCCAAAACTAGGTGGATGGAGTCGACACATCCGGATTGTGTCTAAAGTATGCTTCTAAAGGAGTCTTTCCTTTCATATATGAGTGTGGCACCCTATTTTGAATGTATTTTGCAGCATGCATGGCTTCAGCCCACAAATTTCCAGCAATATTCTTTGGCTCTAACATACAGGTGGTTATCTACTTGAGAGACCGATTCTTCCTTTCCGCTACTCCATTCTACAAGGGAATGTAGGGAACTAAATGTTGGAAATAAATACCACATTAGGAGAAAATGTGTAGCAAATAATTACTGACATACTCCCCTCCATTATCAGATGTCAAGATCTTGATCTTAAGCCCAGAGGCATTTTCGATCAAGGCCTTCAATTCAGAAAAATTTTCACATACTTTTGACTTCTTTTTGAGGAAGAAAACCCATGTCTACCTTGAAAAATCATAAATAAAAGTAAGGAAATACCTTAATCCATTCATGGATGTGATAGGAACTGGACTGCTGATATCAGAATGTATCAGCCCCAATATGCATGTAGCTCGGTTTTCCTGCCCCCGATCGAACTTGTGCTCAAGGTGTTTTCTAGTCACACAACCCTTGCAGATTCCCATGGTTTCCTTGATGACTAGGAGGCCTTCAAACATGGATTTTTTCTATAATTGCTGAAAATATTTGAATTTAATATGGCCAAAACTCGCATGCCACAACCTACTAACCTCATTCCCATGAGTTAGCAGAGCAGTGGGCTTTGCATCCGCAACAAAGTGAGAGAACTCACAGGATTTTGCATGATGGTTTGCAAGGCCTTCAACAATGAGTTTCTAGGATTCAATTTCTATTATATCAACATCATTTGGGCTGAAATAAACTCTCTTAGGAACTTCAGTATGTGTCATTTGATAGACACTAAGGATATTTGATGCCAGATATGGTACATACAAACATTTGAAAAGAAACCATTTTCAAGATCAACCGTACCTTGTCCTTCGAAAATGATGGTGGAGTCATCTCCCATGTGGATGGGGATGGATTTTTTGGTCTCCAAGGATGAAAAGGAGTCTTTTTCAGCCATCATGTGGTTTGAAGCTTCAGATTCAATGAACAGTGCTTTGGACTTCGAAATGCTTGCCATGAGGGCATGACCTTTCTCATGCTATGGTTCCTGATCATGCTGATCTCTCCTCTGAAATCTTTTGGAATATTGATGTGATTCCTCTCAAGGAGAGAGGTTGATTCATCAATATTTTTCTTTGTGTTGGCATGTTCAGGGTGAAAACCCTTCCTGCAATAAGAACACTTGACTTTTTCCTTACCATTGTGCCCTTTTCCTTTTTTCTTCCTTGAGCTAAAAGATTCATCATGCTGCTAATTTTCAACTCTAGGTCTAGGATCATCAAATTGGTTTTTTTATTCTTCTGCTACTTTTCTTTACCCTTTAGATCTTTGGGCCTCGAGAAATGGAGGGCTTGATCACAGGAAGATCGGATGATCCCCATCTGGACAATCTTGTAATGTTCACTTGTTAGGGACTTAATGAAACCATTCAGTGTAGGCATCTTCCATCCAGGGGTTGTGAGATTCCCCGTATGAAATGTAGAAACAAAAACTCAATAATCAGCCCCAATTTTGGAGAGTATGGAGAGGATGAGCTGATCATCCTCCTTCTCCACTTTGCATTGCTTCAAGAGTAAAACACTATGCCTGAAATTTGTCAAGAAATCATTCAGAGTCTTGAAATTGGAAGGTTGGAGAGGCATGAGTTCATTTTCAAGTTGGTAAACCCTCAAGTCATCATGTTTTCCATATAGAGATTCCAATTTGTCCCATATTTCTTCCAGTGTCTTCAATCCCACAAGATGGAATAGAAGGTCTTAGGAAATAGAGAGGCACAAGAAACTGAAGTCTTCATCCTTCTTGTTGAAGAATCTTGATTTTTCTATGGCAGATCTAGGCTCATCTTTAGTGTCCATTGTGACTCTAAAAAGTCCTCTGGAGCACAGCTGAATCTCCATATCACCTTTCCATGAGTGGAAATTGTATGGAGTCAAGAGATCTACTGAGGAGGCCATCTATATGTGCTAGAGCGAATGCTTCACCTATAGAAACCTGAAAATCAAAACAGAAAGGGCAATGTAAGGTTAGATCACCTGCACATTCTATGCTTTCATCACACCCAGCATAGTCAATCAAGAAAGCTTGATCAACAAGTTCTTTACTTGGGGTATGTTGACGGGCGTATTTGACTAAGCCCGTAACGGGGGAAACGACCCAGTCCCGGACCCTTAGAACAGGCTCCAAGCTGTTTGGAATAGCCGCTCCCAACAGGTTTAAAGGCTCTGTTGGCCTGAGATCCTAGAAGACTAATGCTTACGATTAAATGCTACTGATAATTAGTGTTGATCCTATTCTTATAATTACAAAAGTTAACCTAAGTTATGTATTACAAGAACTAAAAACTGTTAAGTTAAATTACCCAAAACCATTAACTCTGAATACATAAATAAGACCTAAATCTGTACAGGATTCATATACTTACAAAGTCATGTTATATTTATATACAGATGTACAGTAATCACATAAAATGACAAACTGAAAATAATTAATGAAAAAGATCTGACTCTACAGGGTTTTTTAGATAATATAAAGATAAAAACTGAATAGAGTATAATTCTAATCTAATACCTATCCTGATCAGGAGCAAAAATTAATTAAATCTTGTTATCAACTGATACTGATAAATGCACTGTATATAAGAATTTGCAAATTTTAAAGAAATTCAACCGTTGCAAATTCATACAAGCATCATTCCATATAATGTAACAATAATATAGATTATTAACTACAGAATATGTTATACCAGCATAGCTAAAAACAAGAACAGTCGATACCTAATAGATTTATCTTCGCACAATTCATCAAAGGAGATTAAAACAAACATAGTAATATAGGAAAAGCAAATACCAAAAACTGAAAGATATCATATACCACATATAAGTTTTAAAACTGTAAATGTGATTCAAACATCACCAGCCCAGGACATTGTGACAACTGACAGATAACTGCCTAGCAGCCCAAACAGTACGAACCAGCAGTTCAGTATTTGCATCCCCAAAGTATCGACCCCTAATATGTTCACTATCAGTCTTTTAAATACATTTTCATTTTCCCATAATAGCAACATTAAAGACCTAGAATGAATATTACGATCCCTAACTAATGTCAAAGAAAAACGACAAGTGTAACATGTCGTTTTTCCTTAAACGCATAATCGTTCATCTTGCATATAGGATCGTAAACAGAACATAGGCACCTGTAAAACCATTCCTCCAATCATCGATCTGCCTCTAGGAATACAGGAATCACAAAAATAACTGACATCCTCAAAATCACGGCAAAAGATCTTCTCATTACTACCTGCGATAAGCAAGAATTATAATCAGAATATGATGAAAATAATATCAAATAGAATCGTCAATACATAATCTTGAGATCATGAAATACCTGAATTTCATCCACAAAACAACATATCAGCATATTCTATAGATTAACCGGGGCGTTGAAAACCTGAATATTTACTCCACTAGACTGGCTTGGTGAAGGTGCTTTAAACTGTATCAAGGCAATATGAGCATTAAGCTCGCGCAATTTTTCTTCGTTTATTTCATTTTCATTCTGCAACTTAAGAACACGTCTTATAAGTTTATTTTTATGATTTCTTAATCGCAAGAGATGCTGATCGCTTGCAACGACTTTTTCCTTCAAACCTTGATTATCAGCACTTAGCAGGTCTCTACTTATCACTATTTCATTCATTTTTTCTTCCATCCTGTGAACTTTATCTAGCAGGCAATTAACAAACATGGGGTGAATGGTTTCCCCGATTCCACGTGAAAAAGCTGAAGTCGTTTTCACAGACTTTTCATTGACGACTGAATCAGTCATATAATCAACAGGGACCTCCGGGATCTTCTTGTCCACTGCTGGTGAACTTTCACACTCGGGCGCGACATCAACATTGGGCCGAATCGGCTGAACTTCTACAGATAAGGAGGGATTTTCAGAAATCTCCTCAACAGTCACAGGGTGACTTTGCCCAACTAGATCGGTTATCAAATCATGATGAATTACATTATCGTTCACAGGGGAAGGGACCGTAATCTCCTCATCGTCGATTACAAGTGTTTCAACAGGGATTTTATCATTCACAGGCCTTTTTATGGTTTTGGCCTTAGCCATACTCCGATTCATTCTTCTACTTAACTTAGACATGGGTAAATTTCCCCAGCAACTACCAACTTTGTCATTATTGTTTGATGGCGTGACAGGTGACAAACCTGAACCCTTTTTACCACGACTAGGCCGTAAAGAAACAGAATGAACACTATCCGGATTAACCACTGGCACTTGAGAGGGTTCCACATTCTTAGGACTAGGGTTTGATGTGGGTTTATTCGACGAAGCTGAACCCAAAACCCTGTGCTTACCACAGTCATCGGGGTTATCAAACACACAATGGAAAAATTTTGAAAAGCCATTAACTTCTATAAATTGTTCCCAAGAACGACCTGCTTTTATAAATTCATTTTCAATCAAGATGCGGACCAGCCCGTGGTGAAATAAACTATGGCTTAAGTATTTTGGTCCTTTCTTTATAGAATTCGACATTTTAAACAAGCTGTGGAGAAGGTAATAAGGAAGATTAATTGGAAACCCTATGAAAACTGCCATTAAACGAAGGTGGTACACATAAGCCGACGACAATCGACCCTCGCAGGTAAGATATCTATGAATTAAATCGAGCACAGGTCTCCATTCTTTACGAAAATACTTACGTGCAACACCAGCGCGAAAAGAGACCTCTTGTGTCGGGTTTTTCAGCAAACCTCTCCATTCTGTGATATCCATCCTCTGATACTTAAACCATTTCTGCCCGAACAAAGGGAGACCGGTCGCATGCGCAATTGACCTCTCGTCGACCCGAAAACATAAATCACCTACTTCGGCCTGGTAATTTATCAACGACATGGCGAAAACCCTAGTGACCTCTCGGTTTGAATCAGAAAATTTCTCCAGAAACTGTAACCACCCCACATCCTTAATCTTTCGCAAAAGATCAGGATTTGAATCCAAGAGGGTTAATTCATGAGGCTCGACTCTGACGACAGGAGCCATCCTTGTCAGCTTGCCAATATAACAATGCGCACAGCAAACCTGCCACCACTGAATTAGCGACAGTAGAGCAGACCGAGAGCACTTGGAACCAAAACTCAGCAAGAGTAAACAATATAGAAGATAAGCCATATTTGAATATAGGCGAAACCCCTAAAATTTCATCATAGTCGGAGCCATCATCATTCAAAATGGCGAACACGAATGACGGCCGAAGTGTTTAAAACCTGAGTTTATCACAATCCGTTCTGAGTTAAATGACGAGTGTGCATCAGGTGGGCGCATAATAGGTGCTCCAGTGGTGAAGCGCCACGACTAGGATCACGTACCATGACTGAGACGTGGATAGCAAGGAGGTATGAGTGTCATCATAACACTCTAAATCCATAATGAATGCGACTCGTGCCACAGATTTTTCATACAACGCGTTCGGCTCTCTCCCAAAGGTGACGAATCGAAATATAACCCACACTATATCTTTGGTAATTATCCCATGAGAAATAATACAATTCATGTTTAACAAACATTAGGATAAGGCATATGAATGATATATCTATGTCTCATTAAAGTTCTATCAATGTTAATCATCATTACCTTGTTTTTGTATGAAAATCATGAAACATGCCCATAATGACATATCCTTAACCATGGAATTGAGCATAATTAATGTAATGTTTGACAGAGCCTGCACCAGAAAGCTTACAGGATCAAGAATAATAACCACTAATCCTCATGTATCGATGCCCCTAGTGATAATGCATTCAAATCAATAACTTAAAAATTGATATCATTGATCCAAAGTAGTTTGCGAAACTTGTTCAGACAAATGTGGCATTTCAATAAATCGGTAGCTAAGGGAAAATCAACCATTCAGTAGCTAATTTTATCCCTTCTAAAGTTTAGACATTTCATCAAACAAAATGGGATTTTGTTTGCTGAAATAATGATTTTAGAAGGCTGTTGAGCAGGTGCACAACAGGGTATTAAGTGGTAAGCCTTGGATTCTGGTGCGGTGCTGGATTTTTGAGCTATTGCTCAATTTTCATGTAGAAATATGTAAAAAATATTGTTTTTGAGAGATAGAGCTTCATCCCTTTGTAGGCTCTGATACCATATTAATATTGACAATGATGTAGGAACTCAAGCACAGTCTCATCAAAGATTAATGAGAAAATAACACATGAAATGGTATAATCAGACTCCAGAATGGTAGTCACTCTATATATTCAATAAAGAATGATTAATTACAATTACAATGTCATCCTACAAGCATGAATGAGAGACAATTCGAATCCCTAAGGAGGTCATTCGAATTGAATGAGTGAGTCTAGCTTAACTGAATGTAAGCCATGTCAACACTCTAGTTAACCACTGATCAAAACCCTAATTGAATCAACTAAACCCTAACTAAAGCCGGAGTGCAATAAATGACCGAGTCTCAACTGAAAGAGATAAAACACATGTCATAGCTCACCAACCATCAAGAGGTAGCGCTACACTGACTCCAATGAACCTCAATGAGGTTAATTGAAGTTGAACTACACATCAGAAGTGGTTGGAGGCGTCCCTGTTGACTCCAGTTCATTAAATAATATATTTAATGAGAGGAGGTTCCTTAACTAACTTGTTTAATTGATTGTAACCACCAATTAGCAGTTAGGTGCATTAATATCACTCAGATCACCCCCGGAGTGCTCCAGTTAGCCTCCCTGAATGTAGGAGAAGGCTAACTTAGCCTCCTTGACTGAAGGTAGGCGTGGGTGAGACTAGATGATGACATTTAATGCTCCGTTGATGTCAATTAATGTCAATAATACTTAGGATAGTGGTTTAACTAGGCCAATTTGACCAAAAAGAGTGTGTATGGTGGTAAATGTATCCAATAGGGACACTCGATGTATATTCTTTCACATAATTTGTTAGATAATTAAATAGAAATACATTTCAAAACAATTGAAAATTGTGATATAAAACAAAATATAATATGAAAATAATGAGTTTTACTTAAAATTCGAAGTAATCCATCCTCTCGGAACTCTTAAGCAGGGCCATAACATATGCCTCCACACATTTTGCAAGGGTGTGGAGTAGCACGATGCTCTGAATGCTCTGCGTCTCTAGTGCGATCTGTAGATGGATCCTTACTATGTGACAGGATGGCCTTAGAAGTGCCAACCCCTTGGCCTACATTTCCTTGGACATCAATCTCGTGCTAAATCAATGTATTTGCCAAGTCAAATAAGGCCTCTCGTGTATCCTCAATCATAGGACCCATGGGAAGATATACCCAAGGGGGTTCTAGTGTGCATGGAGGGCATGTCACATGGTTAGGATATGTTCTGGCCCCATCCCTAGCTTGGGGCATCCCTTGACAAACACCCTGGAAGCCTAAAATATCGAAATAGTTAACATGTTTCCCTCAGATAAATTCTTCATACAACTTCCTAAGGAAATAAAATGGGATCTCCCTATTCCCATGAGGGTCTTCATCGAAGACCATATACCAGCAATCCATCCAATTGGCATTTATATTTGGTTTCACACAACAGTCTATGGAAAGGTGTTCTCGACTGGTGGGTGGAACCAATCTGGTCCTAGGGTCCCGTAATAATGAAAATAACTGGTCTTTTATAATCTTTAGGTTTTTGATGTCTTTATAACTCAAACCATCGGAATAGTATTGCCTCCTAGATTCTCTGTATGAGCTAATGTTGTACAGAGATCCTTGGGAATTGGAAATTGTGTTTGTAATAGTGTCCAATTCCTTGGCTAAAAATTGTCTCAAATGATCCCCCCCTCTAAAATATGAGCTAAGGTGCCTCAATGCACCCAAACGCACCAGAATCTGTGAGTTTTGGTCTTCTTTCCCCTCTGGGTTTGGTTTTGGGTTCATGTTTGGGTTTGGTTCTTGGTTTTAGTGGGCTTATTTTCCACAGTATCTTGCTCATTTTTGTTATCTGTTAATATTTAAACAACAAAATACAAATTGTTTTAAGTTATCATTCTTTGATTTAATTCAATTTTTTTTTTATTAAATTTGTTTTAAACAAATATAAAAACTATGAAATTAACAAAAAGAATAAAAATTGAAATCAATTTGTAATTGATAATAGTAGTTACCTACCATTGGATCTAGGCCACCTCCACACCCACCTCCAAATTGACCTCCAAATAATCAAATGCAAATCGCTGGTGCGGTCTATCATCGGTGCATTTTATCTCTCTCCCAAAACACTCACTGTGCAAATGACTAAGTGAGGCTTACGGCATCTGTTTTGTTTTTTTTTGTTTTCCATATTGCATATGCGATATATCGAATATGCGATGTTTATTTTTTAAAGAACACATATGCGATACTGCCTTACTAACCTTAGCCTCATATTTGGACTCGAGTTATTCTTAACGTACCATCAATAATGCATATGCATTATCGTTTTACACTTCGGAAGTGCATTTCTGATTTCTTAAGTGGCACTAAAAAGTGGAACTAACTTCGTGCGAGCACCCTTCAACCCCTAGGGAAAAAGAGTAGTTGTTCACCTGGAAAATCTGTGTACGATCTTTGTAGTGCCAACTGGTGGTAAGTTGTTTTGATTTTGCTTATTATTGGAAGAGGTGAATATGAAAAGTTGATCCTTCTTATGCAACCACCTCAAGCATGACTAAAATTGGTCAAGTTAGTATCAAATATGCCCATAAGATAAAAATAGTCCCCTAAGCACATGATGGGAAAGAGACATGTTAGTCAACAAAAAATTGACAACTTGTTTCTATTCTATTACTAGGAATGATCTCATGTAGCAAAAAATTCATCATAAATTACCTTTTGGCACTAACAAGTAGGTTGCACAGTTGAGCATGCAATTTGTAGTTTAGAAACCATATCATAATTTCCTTAGAGACACTCCTCATGTAATAAAATAGCTTTATCTGATACCTTTGAAGATCTAGACATATGAATTTATGGTCCACATATGTGCCATGCAACAACTGAAATTTCATTATCGCAGTAATGAGAACGTGTAAAATAGTGCAACCAATAACCGTTGTTAATCATTTAAAGTGCCATTTAGCAAATGATTTCTAGATCTATGTATGTGATAGCATAGATATAAAAGAATAACTTAATGAAAATTTAGTGCCAAGTTAACCATAATTTTATTATCATTCACTCAATCTTGTATGTGTGATCTGAAATATAAAATCAAGTCCCTTACCATCACCCAACTCTCAATAGCAATAATTAGTACTAAGAAAATCCAAAACAATACTCAGTAAAATAATGTCAGAATTATATCACTATGCATTCAGAGATGTAAGGTTCCAGATCTCAGTAAAAAATCATTCTTACATTTACCGAGACAACTAATGTGAATAGGGAAGAAAACTAATCAAATCAATAAGATATATTTTACAAAATACACCACCATCTAAATAGTTTGAAATACTAACTTGTTTTCTGTTTTGAGTGTGCGGATAAGGTAGCTAGGGCATACAAGGTCTGCAATAAATATTATAGACCTGTGTTTAATATAGGACAGGGCTTGAATTGTGGGAGCAGTAGGTCTGCGTTTTCAGGGTTTTACACATAAGTTCTTTTTTTAAGGCTTTCTTTTTTGATAAAATAAAAGTTACAAAACAGATAAAAATTAAGTCTAAAACCTAAGAGAAACAAAAATAACCTAAGAATAATATTTACAAGTATACAACTCAGAAACTTTAGTTTTGAAATATAAATGAACAATTAGGGTTTGAAAAATTAAAATTTCTTAACCTAGGGTTTCATTATGCTGAAATTATAGGAAGAAGGCCCGATTTCTACGTGATTTTTCTTCTATTTTTCTACATTACTAAGAAGCATTTTTGTTTTATGTAGAAGGTTGTCCCCTAGTTTGGATGATAGTATAAAAGTACTTATTTACTATCGGTTGTATCTCTTGTATATTAATAGAATGAAATATAATTTAAGGATAAAGATAAACACATTAAGGATAAAGAATACATCAAATCCTTACCTTATCATTGTCCTTTCACCATATCAATTCGCCCATACAACTTGATAAGAGTTGTCCACGAGATGCATTTCCATCACCAAGACCTGCATAAATTATCAAAGATAGAATTTTTATATCAGTAAATAATATATAATCAAATAAACAGTCATTTAAATCCTACTACAAAGTCCTGTAGAAATCAATGAACCATGAAATGTTAAATTTATTAACATTTTTTTAAGAAATAGACATGCATTTAAAAATTTACAACCATCTTTAATACATAGTAATAAAAGAGTATTTATACCTTATTGATCTCTTATCTGTGTGGAGAATATTTTTATATTATATAGTGAACAGGGCCAACCACGTGAAGGTAGAAGCTCATATTGACCCTTCCCACCTCACATCGCTCTCAATTCCCCATACCCGATAAATGATGTTGTTTACATATAAAACATATAAACATTCATGTATAACTAGGATATTCATCGAAACATATAAAAATAAAAAAATTGAAGCATAATGAGGTAATTCATATAAACAATATTTTAAACTAACAACATCGATATACATCCAAATACAAGTCATGAATTTATACATCTACTTTTTCTTTGATTTTTTTTTTGTGCATTGTAATAACTGATGATAATTGGGATATATATTATCATCATCATTTGGTGGAATATCTACAAAGCCATGTCCAGATAGTGTTTGTATTTCTATGCCCTCATGTATCATACTTCTTGTACATCATTGAGTAGGGCATGGAGGTAGTTCTGTAGGGGCGTGAACTGCAACAACGAAAATTGACATATTGATATGTTGAAATATTATTGAAATTAATATTTCATCATTTTGATTAAAATTACAATATTTATCTTTATTTTTTTGTGTATTTGTGACAGCTGGTGTGTTAATTGTTTCTCTACTTGCTGATTCCTCTTGCGGTTGACCCTCCTGAGCTTCATCGTCTTCCATTGAAAGAAGAAAATTTATAAGTATACATCAGGAAATAAATATATATAATCATAGTAGATATTTCTATTTCCAAATAACACATATCAGAATTTCCACTCTGCTCCCCACTATCATGGGACATGCACACCCCAACATCAGCTGGTACGTGCCAAGTACTATTGGATTCACTGCTATGGTTGCACTGTTTCTTAAAAGAAAACATAAATATTTAGGTATGGGTGATATAATAAAAACTTAATAGACTTTAATAGTATACTGCAATGATGTCCTTATTCATTTTATTTACCTGCATCTGCGTCATTGGGGAGATTGGAGTCTACCCCAATATTTTATGATATTCAATGATACTTTTAAAACCATACTTGAAACCAATCTTTAGATCTTCTTCGGTGGAAACATAATGGAAGGTATTTCCTTGCAATGCATAACACATATAAAATTTCTAGTATCAAAAACAGATATTTGTTCGCTATTTTCAAATAAATATTCCTTGTAGTTAATCATTTAATTCTTACGATTAGGGCTCTTAGTTTTCTATAGCCCCCCTGGCCCATTCTATGTTGGTCATTCTTTTCCACTCTATCCTTGGTTACTTTGGAGGTGTCTGGTGGCCTATATATGAAAATTTTGAAAAATGTTAGATATCAGAATTCTTTCTTAAAACAAAAATGAAAAAATAAATGACCATATTTCATTAAAAAGATGATATGTGTTGTACCTTGCTTTTCCAGGCTATGGTTGTTTTCCTTGTCTTTTTAACAAGTTCTCCTTTGCATCATCTATGAGTGCCTTCCACTCTTTCTTCAGAACCATGGAAGGGTGCTCATTCTTGAGGTTATGTTGCAATTTATCCCTATATTGGGCCCTAGTATATTTTAAATTCTCACTAGCTAACTTCGCAACCACTTTCTTGTTGAATGCATTTCTGAACAAGTTTACCATGTGGTCTATCAATACATCTCTCTTTGCTCTATCTTGTCTATTCCACCTTGTGCGAATGGTGGTTCCAAACAACCCCAATGCTTTGCCATTCAAATTCTTGTAGAAAACATTGTTTCCTGCAGAAACGCGTAATCCATTAATTTATAATAATTTCAGTGTATGTCCATTTCAATTTCATGATGAAAATGAATAAATTAATTAATAAATACCTGCAATTTTTTGAATCTTGATCAGAACACAAGCGTCATCCACCAGAAAGGTGAGATCTAGTAATCTGGTGCTTTTAACTCATGCTGCTCCAGGAAAAATTTCCTTGTCATCTACAGAAGATTCATCTCCGGAGTCATGTGGAGTCCTAGGATCAGTCTCATCATGCTCCAGCATGTCATGCTGATCAAAATTGGTTCCCTCATCAATGGATTCAAGGCCAAATAGAGGACTGTCAAAAAACATCATTGCTACATTGCTTTGTCGGTGTTGTTGCTGCATTGGATCATCACTACTACCTATACCTATCTCAACAATTTCTCTAGTCACGGGTTGTAAAAACTCCTAGAAATGAAAAAATTTACTTTATCAGATCACTTGGAAATATAGAAAACATAATATGAAATATGAAATCATATCATAGCTTAAAAAATATGTGAAGATGCCACTTACCCCATAAGATTTTATTTCTTCTTTCGGCTCTTCAATCCTTTCCCTGATCTCCTATGTCATGGGCCTTAAGCAAGCCAAGGAAATCATTTCTATGTTTGAATTTTTCAAGGTATTTTTTATAGTATCCATAGGGCCTATGGAATAGTAAATTTCATCCCCAATCTGCTCATCACCCAGATCAAATGCACTGGAATAAATTCATCAAACAATAAAATTAGGCAAAATAATTTTAACACCATTCAAACATTGTTATTGTAATGAGATTTAGTTACTGTTAAGAACTAACACTTACTATATGTTGTGTTGTGGTCGGTGACTTGCAACGGTCACCCCGTACTAATCTACATCTAGTGGGTGATTGTCCACAATCACCCTGGACCGTGGAAGCAGCAGGTTTGTTTCCATGGTCCCCACCCTAACACGATAAATCAATATATAATTCACCATAAGCACATAAAAATGTGAATGTCAACAGTGGAAATTGAAGGCTAACAAAAAATATTGAAACATTTAGTTATTATATTTAACACTTACCTGATGGCACACAGAGTGTGACCTTCCACGATCACCCATGACCATGGAAGCAGTACGTGCCTTTCCACCGGTGCCACCCTGACACAATAAATCAATAAATAAACATTATGAAAATAACTGTAACATAATAAAAAATGAGATATTGCAATAATATTTATTTTTACCTCAGAAGTAGAGGACACGCATTATGTTCCATGACGAACATGGGTAGACCCCTTCCACAGTGTAATAAGCATGTTGTCAGATGGAAATATTTTGGGTTTCGAGCTTGTTGTTAGTTTAGTCATATTTAATTAATATATTTAGTTGAGTCAATAATTGTAACATCAACAACAATGAGATATTGCAATAATATTTACTTTTACCTCCGATGGAGAAGATACATGTTCTACTCCTTGGCGATGAGTAGACCCCTACCACTGTGTAATAAGCATGTTATCATATGGAAATATTCACAATAAGCATAAAAAAAAGTGAATGGTAATAGTGGAAATTGAATGTTAACAGAAAAAATCTCAACATTTAGTTATTATATTTAACACTTACCTAATGGGGCACAGAGTGTGACCTTCCACGATCACCCTGGACCATGGAAGTAGGGGAGATGCATTCTATTCCATGATGACCATGGGAAGACCCATGCCACAATGTAATAATCATGTTGTCACATGGAAATCTTCTAGGGTTGGAGTTTCTAGTTATTGTAGTCATATTTAGTTACTATATTTAGTTGAGTCAATAATTGTAACATAAACAAAAATGTGATACTGCAATAAAATTTAATTTTACCTCCGAAGGAGGAGATATATGTTCTTCTCCATGGGGATGATAAGACCCATGCCACAATGTAATAAGCATGTTATCATATGGAAATGTTCACAATAAGCATGACAAAAGGAAATGATAACAGTGAAAATCGAATGTTAACTGAAAAGATCGAAACATTTTGTTATTAACATCATATTTATTTACTATATTTAACATTTACCTCACAAGGCATAGATTGTGACCTTCCATGGTCACCCTAGACCATGGAAGCAACATGTTGCTTTCCATTGCTGCAACCCTGACAAAATAAATCAATCAATAAAAGTTGAGTCAATAATTGTAACATAAAAAAAATGAGATAAGCATAACAGTGTAACAAGCATGTTATCACGTGGAAATATTCATAATATGCACAAAAAAAGTGAATGTCAATGGTGAAAATTGAATGTTAATAGAAAAAATCGAACCATTTAGTTATTGTAGTCATGTTTAGTTACTATATTTAGCATTTACATGATAATGCATAGTGTGTGACCTTCCACGGTTACCTTGGACAGTGGAAGCCACATCTATTTGATTTAAGTTATAATCAATCCACAACTCTTCACATGGAAGTATTGTTTTTGTTTCACATACAAACATACGATGTTCTTCATGTCCCTCAAATTCGAAATGTAGTTGGTTAGTTGATGTCACTGGTCGTGTACTATTTATAAAGCCAGCAACATTTTTGGACGCTTTTTTTCTCCCATCAATTACTTAGTTGCCCCTTTTGTTCTGCTAGTTGTATATAATTTGTGGCAACTCCGTATCTCCTTAGAATTCGAGTATATTGGACCAAGATCAAGAAGTTATTGTATCTATATAATGGTATGGACTACTCCATCAATTTAGTTACAGTTCCATAGCCGACCTTTATGCCATCCATGGAAAATATCCCCAACCCATGTAAGGACAAAGGAGCAATGTGATACATCTTCCCATTGATGAAGAAATCTGTGTCCACTTGAGGTACCTTATTAGGTACCCATCATTGCACTAGATGTCTATACCTCAAGGGAAACTCGATGTCACCTATGCTCTCAACATCATAATTACATTACCCTCCATTGGCAATAAAATATTGCACGCGTCTACGAAATCTTTTCCTTACCTTTTTGGATCTAGTTGGTATAGAACTGGTAGATCTAGTACAACACGTATCACTTTCAACCTCTCCAATTATATCTTCACCATCACTCAAGGAAGATAGATCTGATAGATACCTATTTGGTGGTACCTACACTCAATAAAACAAGAATATGAGCTACCAAGAGAATATAATTTAGCGTGCACATATATTTACTTGTAATGTTTTAATATCAAAAGTTTTTTCTTCCAAAAAACGTTACCAAAAGCTATTTTTCTCTCAAAGGTGTAATTTCTTTTAGAGTTATTTATATTTCAATTATTTTTAAGTGTAAGACATGATTTGATTTGGTTTGAAATTTGTTCACAGCACAGATATAGAAGTGTGTTTCTTGGGCCACTTGAATAGTTAATGCATGCAAATAGGTATGGGGTCCCCCCTCATATAGATCATGTTGAGGATTCAATTTGGAACGATTGGTGGTCATATCACTTCATTCATGGATTTCCCACTAAAACTCGAAGAAATTAGTCTAACACTCCATCTTGCATAGTGGTTTGATATGCAAGTTTCCTCGTGAAAGGTACTACTTCTCTAACTATGTGCCTATTTTTTTTTAAAATCGGATAACATTTAAAAGTAGTCATTTCGCAGTTAGAGATTGATGTAAAAAGGAAGCTGCGTTGGAGAGTTGAAGATATCGATGTTTCGAACCCTACTCTAGGATCATCATCAGGAGAACTTTAAGCTTATGGTGAGAGAAGGGTGGCCCAAAAGGTATTTATACTCAATTTTATGAAAAACTAGTGGAATTCGGTTCTAGGTTAATAGAGGTAGTTTTTAATTAATTTTAATTAATTTTAATATTAAGATATCAATATTAACAAATTCTTTCTCCCTTAGATAAAAGGCACCACAGAAAAATTATCCAAAACCCTAAAAAGACACAAAATCCAGGTGTTCTTCACACCCCCCAATACCATTACAAACTTGGTGGACTCCCTCAAAGACCCAGTAGAACCTAAAGCTTACAAAGGTGTTTACTGCATTCCATGCTCTTGTAATAAATCGTATATAGGTGAAACTGGTCATTCCATGGAAACAAGATTCAAGGAACACAGTGCTGACCTCAGACATAATAGATACAAAAATTCTTCCCTTGCAGAACATGCGTTCATAACTCGTCATCACATTTTCCTTGAAAATACAAAATTCATAGCTAGGGAAGACAACCTGGTCAAATGAAAAATTAGGGAGAAAATTGAAATCAACCTCAATGAGAATTGTCTCAACAGAGATAATGGTGCTAAGATTAGTGATTCTTGGAAACCACTGCTTCACTCCTTGCATACTAAAGAAAACCAATTATATTGAGTGGCCCTAGTGCTTTTTCCTCCTGTCATCTTAAAGTTTTTTCCTTCTTAGATTTTGGTTTCCCCCTTGGTTTTAGTGTTCCTTCCTCGGTTGAGCCCTCCCTTAGGTTTCCTCTTAAATAAAAAAATTTTAACCCTAATTTTGGTCCCTTGGTTTTTTTTCCTTAGACGCCCCCCTTTCTTAAAAAAATAAAAACAAAATAAAAACAAAATTTAAAAATATTAATAATCAAAATCAAAATCAAAATTAAAAATTTAAACACTTAAATTTTTTTATAACAAAACTCTAAAAACCTATTATTCCTCTTACTTTCACAGAATTTTCCCTTAAATTTTTTGAATACTCCCTTATAAACGTTGGCAAACAAAACACTTTTAAGTAACAATTATATAACTTTTAAAAATTTTAAAAAATTAAAATCTATATTTGAAATTCTTAAAATTAAAATCTATAATTATAATTATAAATTTATAATTAAAATTAATAAAAAAAATTCATTAATTAAAATTTTAATAAAAAATTCTTAATATAAATTTGTTTACCTTGTTCTTAACTCTTAACATTTTAGGTTTCAATTAAAATTGTCGGTATATTATAAACTATAATTATAATTGACTAAAATTATAATTATAATATATTATTGTAAAACTACAAATTTTTTGTTTGAACCTTTTGTTTTACCCTTTACCTTGAAAATTTTTAACCTTAGCCCCCCTTTTAAACTTTGGTTGCCCTCAAACTTGTAACTTTATAAAAAAAAATTAAAAATTAAAAAATTAAAAAAAAAAATTACCTTTTAATTAAAATTTTAACACATATTATAATCATTAAGAACAAAGGTTAAATATTAATATTAACTTTTGGTTATAAAAAACCCTAAAAATTAAAAACTTTTAATAAATTTGATTATTAATTAAAATTAATTAAAAACTACCTCTATTAACCTAGAACCGACTTCCTCTAGTTTTTCATAAAATTGAGTATAAATACCATTTGGGCCACCCTTCTCTCACCATAAGATTCAAGTTCTCTTGATGATGATTCTAGAGTAGGGTTCGAAACATCGATATCTTCAACTCTCCAACGTAGCTTAGGATAACATTGTGAAATGTCAGCAAATTTAGACCAATTATAGGTAGTTTTGAGTGGTTTTGCACATGGACATGGATAGGGTGATGTTGGATCTAGAACCGTCTTATCACAACCTTGAATCGTCTTACACTACCCAAGACCATTTTCTTACCTCTTCTACGGTGTTCTGTAACAAGGAAATCCCAAATTTGTTTGGTCATGATGGTATGGTTCCGGTCCATTGTCTATCAAACGAACGATGGATGGGTTCAAGGCTAGCATTTTACGGGAAAAATGCCTATCATGGGTCACTTTTCACCTCAAATATGCCATATATTTCATATAAATCCTTAGAAAATACGAAGTAAACAATCAAAACCATAGTAGCAATATTCGAGTACAGATTCAAATACGATTCATATATGATATAGAAAGAATACGTAACAAAAAAATCAAGTACGACTAAAATACGGGAATAGGCATCTTATAAATAAAAAACATGTAATTTTAATTTAAAAAAATAAGATTATATGATCATCATTCCAAAGTGTAACATGTCATTCATTATTCATTAGGAACTAACACAAGTAGTAACTAATTATTGATTTCTTATGACAATGGATGAGACCTACAACTATCCTTTCTCTATAGTTTCAATATCAAACCCAAGGGAAACAATAGGAAAAGGTATAGTATATGGAAAAGAATCTCCAGTTTCAATCAGAGATAAGTAAGGGCTCATTGGACCCCATAACAATGCTATGTTATTCAAATCCTTATCACTTCATTGGGAGATTTGCACTAATGACAACCTGGTAATATATAAGGCTTTAGAAATGGCTAAGTTACATATTCAGGTTGAGATGATGATGGGTAACCTCTCATCTCCATCCTCTTGGGAATCATTCTTGGCAATATGGAAAATGAATGTGTTGGCATTGATGTCAATATATGAATGGAGAATTGGTGACATTTGGTGAACTGATGATTGTGGATAGACATATCCTAGAGATGTTCATTAATGAAAACATAATTGTTGATGGGCATAGGCATGTATGATAAAGTTGGAAAAAGACTAAGTGGTGAAAATTTGTCCTAAAGCAGTAGTCTTATGAAAATGCCCATCATATTTCATAAGAAGGAGAAAATTTCCGCCATGACCTATCATCACATAGTTGGTTGAAGTATCCATTTGAACCTGGAACCATTTCTCAGAAAAACTCTTTCAAGAAGAAGATATAAGCCTCCTAAAAGTTCTTTTTGGTCAAATTAGATAAGTTTCTCAAGGAGAATTCTAGCCATAATTTGTGGGTTGAAATAAATGCCTGTACCATATGTGCATCCTATAGGTGGCTATGTTTCCTGCCTGACCATGTTCTTACTTTGACCTGAGAGTACTTGAGGCAAAAATTACGGATGTGCCAAAATAGGGTCTTAAGGAGATTTTACATCATACTTCAGTAAAATTCCCACCAAGAAAACAAAAAGGAGTTCTAGAGGATGAAAATCGTATTAATGGATTCATTTGGTTTTCCTCCATCCATTGGATGTCTTACACTCCAAGTTTGATGAAAATTTGAAATCACCTTTGAGCTAGGGTTTAAATAAATTGATTAAGCGTCAAATCACAAGGTTGAAAAGGCATTTGGAAATGCCCACCAAAGCCTGTCTAAGTGTTGATAAATTCATTAGAAGGTATAGGCATGTTCTTTAATGAATTGATTATCCATCCATGTTCTTATTTTTTCTTATGGTGACCACATGAGAAAAATATCAGCCTACCAAAAGAGGTAAAAGCATTAGCTTGCATATCAAAAAAATAAAAAATTGACCAAGTGTTGAAAATAGGAAGTTGAGAGCCAACATGCAAATGCACGCCAAAGTTATCTCTTTAACTGATAAATTCATCAGATGTTATGGGTCCATTATTTGATGATCTGGGCATCCCCTCATGATCTAAGTTTCCCTTTGGGTGTTCACACGTGTGAGATATGAGTTTGCCAAAATGCCTCCTGGAACATTAATGACTAGGGTCTGACAAAATTGACTAAGTGTTGAATTGAGCAGTTGAAATACCATTTTAAAGTGACTGCTAGAGAATATGTGTTTGTCTGTAAGGTTTTAAGGTGACATGGTCTTGTTCCTAGTTGAGGTGAATACCTAGCCATACCATCAGTTTGTTTAAAGATGGTTAATATGTGAAAAATGAAAGTCTACCAAAAGTTAGAAATGTATTCCTGTACAGTCTTGGTGAAATAAAAGAGTAAGCTACAGGAAATTAATAAACATAAAGTTATAAAGGGAATCCTACATATGCAGAGAAGGATTTAAGGATAGTATTTTGGAAGATATGATGTGATCGAAATTACATAGCATATATTTAAGGAATAAATGCTCGCAGAGTGTTTAATGAAGACACACGCGGGCTGTAGATGAACGGAGCCTGTGATTTAAAAATAACGGAATCCTTCAGAGATACCAAGCCCACATATTTGAATCTAGTTTATGAATTAATTTATTAATTAAATAATCCATATTCCAAACATAGGTGACCACACTAACCTTGATTAATTAAATATTCTTGATATCCTTCAGACTCTTTGAAATATGCCAAACAGAGGCAACCACACTAACTACCATCGGAGGAAAAACCTGGCGAAACTCAGAGTGCATGTTGGCTTTAACAGGGATGAGAATGGTTCATGCCAACACACATCCTGTATACTGTTCAAATACCAAGACCATGTGTCCCAAAGAATGCATAAGAAAACCCTTACTAGATCCACCAATAATAGAAGCGATGGTAGCACAACAAAAAAATTATAATTCCATTATGACTGTATTGAATCCGTATTGGTTTAGAAATTTGACTTATTTTTCCCAAATTTTTATGCTTCTAAGGTTAATGGGATTACAAAATTCATTGGGCCCTTTGTTATCCTTTGAACTGCGACCGAATTGCCTCCCTTGAGAACGTTGGTATCCTCTAGAGTATAGCCAGAGTGTTTTTTATCCTATGGACTGCGACCAGATTGCCTCCATTGGGAACGCCAACATCCTCTAGACTTCTATCCCCTTCTCCTCCATTTACCACTGTCATGCTCACCACATTAGTGCTCTGGATACTAGTAATGAACTAGTGCACAGGACTGAACTTGTTCGTTGTTGTTTTGATAATGAGCTAGTGTGTTGGTGTTTTTGAATTCTACGCTTTTTTGTTTGTTTATTTACATATTTTATATGTTTTGTTTTGTTTTGTTTTTTATTTTGCATATTTATATTTTTTTTAGTTTTTTTTTAGTTTTTTTTATTTGCATATTTTATATTGTATTGCATTTTAAATGAATTATAGTTAAACAACTCTATATTTTTAATTTAGTGTAGTTTAATTTAATTTAATTTAATTTAACTAGGATTTTGTCATAATTTGTATTGGTTGCATTTCTTATAGTGAGATCCTATACATAAGTCCCTTCAAGGATGAACACAATGATGATGACAATGACCATGATGATGATGAAGACAATCAAGATGATGGTGATGACGACAACAATGATGATGATCATCATCATCATTATCCTCATCACCATCCTTTCCATCATTATCACCATTGTATTTGTCATCTTCATCAATATCATCATCATCATCTTCATAATCATCATCATCGTCATCATCATCATCGTCATCATGACATTCTTCATCATCATCACATTCCTTATCATCATCATCATAATCATCATCTTGATCATCAACGTCTTCATTATCACCATCATTATCATATTTGTCATCATCACCATCAACATCTTCATCTTCATCATCATATTCATCATTGACAGCACCGTCATCCAATTCATCAGCATCTCCATTATCATGATCATCATGATCATCATTTTCATTATTGTCATCATCATATTCATCATCATCATCATGTTTGTCATCATCATCATCATCATCATCATCTTCATCATTGCAATTTTAGGGAGGGATTAGTGAATGAAGATGTCTACATGATAGGGGGAGAATCCAGTTGAGTGAAAAATTAAGGATTGCTCCTAACGCCCATTCTAAGGACTAATATGACAATTCAATCTGATCTCACGAAGTAGTAAAAAAAATACAAATTTTTGGGCCCTGTGAAGTCTCATGTTATTATATTTCTGCACATGATGAATCAAGACTTATGGACCTAGTCCGGTGTCTTAAAAGAGGAAGATAAAAACTAATCAGTTTGGTTGTTCCATAAAGTGCATTCTTTATAGGATTTAATAATCACTCATAACCATTCTATTATAATGTTGGAGAAGCTCAGAACAATTTATTGAAGACTAAGGTAAAGATCTTGTCATCACATCTTCATCCTCATCATCATATTCATAATCATCACCATCAAAATCATCATCACCTTAATCATCATCATCATCATCATCATCATCATCATCATCCTAATCATCATCATGATAATCATGATCATGATCTTCATCATCCTCATCCTAGTCATCATAATCATCCTCATCATCATCATCCTCATCCTCACCCTCATCATCATCACCATCATTGATGTCGTCATCATCACCACAACCATCATTGATAATCATCATCTTCTTCATCATCATCATCATCTTCATAAGCATCATCATCATCACCACCACCACGACCATCGTCATCTCCCTCTTCCTAATCAGCATCTTCATCACCGTCATCATCATCATTTTCATCATCGCCATCATCATCATCTTCATCATATTCATCACCACCACCACCACCATCATCATCTTCATCATAATCATTAACATCTTCATCATCATCATCATCATCATCATCATCATCATCATCATCATCATCATCATCATCATGCTCATCCTCATCCTCATGCTCATCCTCATCATCATGATCGTCATCATGATCGTATTCATCATCATCATCATTTTCATCATCATCATCCTTATCCTAGTCATCATCATCATCATCATCATCATCATCATCATCATCATCATCATCATCATCATGCTCATCCTCATCCTCATCCTCATCCTCATCATCATGATCGTCATCATGATCGTATTCATCATCATCATCATTTTCATCATCGTCATCCTTATCCTAGTCATTGCCATCATCATCATCATCATCATCATCATCGATATCATGATGATGATGATGATCATCATCATCATCATCACACCTATAAATGAATGAATAGATTTTTGGTTTAATCTAGAACAATAAGGAAAACATTGTGGTAATTTTAGAATGTGAAATGCCAAATCATATGCATGACACATATATGCTCAACTATAAGAGAAGTCGATAAAGATATTATTGATGTCCAAGTATAATAAAATTACAAGGTTCCCATCAGAATTCATTTAGTGTCTATCCGATCATGGGTATAATAAAATTCTTAGTTATTCAAGGTCACACTATTTGGAAACCCCAATTACATAGTTTATATATAAATTATTTTATAAGATTGGCACATAGAACATGTGTGGATACTTAAAACACACAAAATATTCGTAAATTAGGGGAAAAAAGGGATTTCATCTTGAGTGTGTATCCTAGATCAACAACCCTCTACATCAAATATCAAATATCATTGAATGTTGATTTGTGTTCATCTATGTCTCCTTCCCAATGCACACCATATTGAACAAGCAAATATCGTGCATCCTTCTTACTCCCCACTAAGTGTGATTCCAAGTTTTGTTGTAGTTCTAATATACTTGAAAATATACTTAAAACAAATACAAAATGGATAATAATAATAATTTTCACAACATGGGAAATATTAGCACTCATAGTAACCATTGGAGGCATTAGGGTTCCAAAGGCACTCTTGTATGGAATTGTTTTCATCACTTCTATTTCATTCTCTATCTTTAAACATGCATGTCTCTTGACAATTTTGATGCTAACTTCCATTGGTGTGGATATGCGATAAAATTAACTCATTATAAATATCCTCATTATAGTTTCATTTCTACCTTCAGTTATTGAATTAGCCTCCTCCTTTTATCTCTTTATACTTGAAATCCTAGAGAATAATGGATCTCCCCATGTTTTTTCATCTTAGGTATTTTTGTTTTGAAAACATTCAACATGGATTAAGAGAATCACTTCATCTACATATAGTTTTAATATTAGAAATGTTCTTACCAACCCACTTGATGCACACATTCGTGTTTCCATCTTAATGTTGTAGAAGACCATCTCTAATCAAATGACCATCTATCCACTGGTACCAATCTCAAGATGATTCCTTCGTCTCATTAAAAATTTTCTTCATTTTTCACATCTTTTGCTTCCCTCCCTTGTGAACTTATAATTTGAGACAATACATGTATATCTTTACTTCCAACATGCCTTTCAAGAACAAAATATTTACA
Source organism: Pseudotsuga menziesii (assembly GCA_001517045.1). NCBI lineage: Eukaryota > Viridiplantae > Streptophyta > Pinopsida > Pinales > Pinaceae > Pseudotsuga > Pseudotsuga menziesii. The sequence goes on from LPNX010033568.1 coordinate 283,901, forward strand.
TCAAACTTCAAAAGGCCTATATATCCACATTAGCCATGAATGCCAAAAGCACACTTATCCAAGTCATGCCATTGTTACTAAAAATGTTTCTACATACTTTATTCATTCAACTTGTATATATCCTTTTTCAACCAAGTGTGCCTTATATCATCATTTTGTCTATGATTGATATTAAAAATCAACTTGTATCCATTTTCCTTTCTTCTAGGACAATATATTTGCAAGTTTCCAAGTTGATTCTTGGTAAATTAAAGTGGAATTTTCATAGATTCAAGTCTCAATTCTTTTCCTCTAAATGCATATAAATTTCTAAATCTTATGATCATAGGTTGTAGATAAGCATGTTACTCTACATTGGTTTGTGTTCGATGCACTTCTTCATCCTCTTCCATTATATCCTATAGAAAATTAATTAACCAAGTGGGGTTTCAGGCTCCTTAACATCACTTGTGGTCTTGATGGATCCAATTGCAAAATTAACATTTTAAATTCATATATTGGTGCATCACATTGTTGGTCAAGAAACTCATTCAAATTTCCCACTCAATTCTTTCGCGCAACTAGTTCATCAAAGATCACATCCCCACTCTTGATAACTTTAAACTTGAATGGAATATAGAGATAATTAAAAATTTCAATATCTCACTAATATATTTGATCAATATGGATTAAATGTTTTTGGCATCAAACTTCCTTTCCTTCTCAACAAGGATATAATATTTAATAACACATCCAAGACCTCCAAATGTTGAACATGTGATTTAATATTGAACCATGCTTGATATGGTGTCATTAACCTTGTTGTAATTGTGTGCAATTAGTCTTCAACATATATCGGAGTCGTTGTTGCTTCCACTTAAAATAATTTAGAATACATACAGTTGTTAGCATACATATGACACTTTCAACCTTTTTCTATTTTTTTCTACCCTTAATTTGTGGTAGGGTTTTCGACACTATGAATTCAAAAAAATAATTCTTTCCTAAGAACATAAATTAGTAAATGGTTTTGGGAGATACTCACTTCCATTACCGCACATCAACCTTCACTTTCTTCAACAATTTTCCAAATTCAATTTATATTACCATCGTAATCAAAGCTTGACATGTCATTGTCCATATCAATTCCACGTTCGATAGGTCATGTGTGTCCTTCGACGTGGTGCGATTAGAAAAGAGGTACTGCTAGCTCCTAGGTTGCGTTAAGTATGAGTCTCTTCCTTCAGCTAATTGGGATCCCAAGCCTTCATTTCACACACATCGCAGATTTATTGGCCCTAAAAAATCTAAAGCTCCCTCTAAATATGGAGAAGCTCGCCCCTTTCATCATCCTCCCAGAAGAATATTATATCTCTTGCTGTGTAGGATTACTCAGCTCTCAAACTGACAGTGAGGTGCTTCATCAAGCACCGAAATATTATTTTGATTCTTCGTGTCCAGTGCAGGAGTAGAACCTTCCCTATTATCTTCTCGATTCAGGTATATTTTCCTATAGTTATTTGAATTTAACCTAGTGGCCTTTTCCAGATATTCAAGATATAGATAGCATGGCTTCCTCAAAGGATCTCCAGGAAGTTAAGTTGGCACTCTTATACCTTCAAAGTGGAATGAAATGGATCTTTAATATCATGGGAACTAGCATAAACAACACCTAGAATGTTGCCAATGATGCTAGGTATATTTCAAACCTGGACTTTCACGCTTCGAGAATAGAATACAACACTACATTAGGGATCTGCATCACTCAATGGAAAAATTTGACTATCTTAAGGAAGATGTTCTGAAATTAACCAAAATGGCAGAAGGAAGCCATTGTAATGAAACTCTAGAATACCATCAGATGGAGGAGCCCTCGATTAGCAGGCCAACCCTCATCCAAGAAGCTAAAAAATGATAGGCCTTTCTCTCTCGACATTCTCTTGCAATTTTTGTGTTTTGATGAAATCTATTTAGGTTATTATGTATTTTTTATTATTGTTGAACAATCAGTTTGTTAGACAATACCCCTACAGGGGCAATCTCAGTTTCAGGTAAAGAATCTGAATATCCCTCTTTTTCTGTAGTTTGCTTATTTTCTTCTTTAAACTCTATTGCTGCAAAGCAATATTTTGATTTCAAACTATAAGGATGGTTGTGTTCCGCTTTTTATTTATATATAAAAAGCTTATTTGACTTCTGTTAAAAAAAAATATATTGATTGAACATAATTATTGTGTTATTTTATGATTGTTGTTATGTTACAACTAAAAATATTCTCAATTATTAAGTTATAAGTATAATTTAGTTGCATTTAATTATAGCAACAGTTAAGTTAGGAATTAAGGACTCGGTTAGATAAACTAGGTTCTTAAACATTTGGGGGAGAAGAATAAAATTATTTCCAACGATAGCATGTTTCATTGTTTTAAGCTTATTCTATACACCAATGGATGTGGCTAATGTACACATCACCATGGATGAAAACATCATAAGATTTTCCCTCATCAACCCTTACAATTCAATCATGACTCCCTTCAACTAACAAGGTCTTATGGGAACATTGTTCAAATAATAATGGCTATCCTTCAAATAAAATGTGCATGAGATATGAAATGACAATTGAAATATAGAAAAACAAATCAGCCCCAAATCTAGGTCTAAATACCCTCCTTTTGTTGGTTAACAATTTCTAGAATATACATTAAATTGAAATGTGTGTAGCCCCAAATAATTATCATCATTAATAATATTATTTCTAATTGAAAGTACATGCAAAATATGAGAGGAATTGATGAAATACATGGCTATAAATTTCTGCAATCACCAAATGGATATCCCACACAATTTCCAACCATAACATAAGATTTCATGTTAAAATATTCATGAAATTGTACCAAAATTTAAGAGTATTATTGGCTAGAAAATATTATTAGAAACATTCTCCACAATATGAACTTTTTATTGAGAACATGGTTGGAAATTATGCACACAAATTGCTGAACATGATGATTTTAAAAATGGTTGACATGTGCTATTTCCAATATACTTTTCACATACAAATTCATCAAAATTGGTTTGTGGAAGGAAATTTTCTAAGTTCTCTCCATGTCACAAAATTGCTATATATGTTGAGAAAAATATGCATTATACAAGGTAGAGGGTGGTTGGAAATTTACTTGAAATTTTTGCAATAAATATTCCCAAATTTTAGGGTACATGGATCAAACAAATATTCATAAATATATTCACTGAACTACCGAAAATCTAAATCATGCATAAGAGCATATGACTAGAAAATATGTTGTAAAATTTCTAGATTTACCTCCTCTATTTTGGGTTGTCCAAGGACCTCAAAATTATGCATTATATTCCTTAGAAACATCATCATGACTGTCAATAATAGGGCCCCAAATTTTTTTACAATAATTCATATCCTATAATGTCCCCAAAAATAAAAATAAAATAAAAAAATTATAGCCTAGTAAAAACTACCTACACGAAACATTATTCACTTGCGGAACTATATCGTACACTTCATGTACCACTATTTAGTTGTAATATGTTCTTACATTCTGTCATTTAGTTTCAGTCACTATTATTAATGTATTTTACTTACGATGTCGTACTGTTGTTTACTACTTAGTCTTATGTTTATACATCTGTCGCGTATGTGTCGTTATTGGATATAATTGCTTAGTCCTTTATGCATAGTTGTACTTGTTAATTATAAACTCCTAAATTAAATTGTTTGTCAAGACAAAGTGAGTGAAGTGGCAGGACTCATTCTCCCATGATGGTTTGAGAGGTAAAGGTGTTTACTTGTTCATAGGATTACTTAGTTCTATGAACTAAGGCACCTATTTTATTTCGTGTCCAGTTCATACTTTGCGACGGGGTCTTGTTTAAAGAGTACTTAACCTTTTGATCCAAAAGGATCTAATTCTAGTTTTTACGGTTCCTTACCGACTCATATTTATACATGGTAAGTGCTATTCTTGTCAACTTAGCTATCACAGCTAAATCTAATGTACACTACTTATGCAACATTATGGTTTTATGTTTCGTCTTTTTATAACTTAATATATTTTACGTTCAAGGTTTATTTTATTAAAAACTATTAACACCTCCTATGTTTTCTTGGTTGCAGATTATTATCTTGGCTTAAGAACAGACCTTTGATTTTTATGAGGGTTAAATGTTTAACATGGCATATTCCTTATGCCATGTTCACTAAGCATTAATCTTAGGACAATTGCATTGTATTAAGTTAAGGATTTAATCCTATGGTTTATATGTTATTATGTTTTATGACTTGTGGCTTGACTTAGGACTAGCACATACCATACTTGGACTTTGCACTAACCTTAACCATGCAATGTATTAAACCTTGTGGAATGTTTTGGGGTGGCAAATATATTATAAGGTTGAAACATATGTTAAAGGGGTTTAACCCTTGCATGTCAATGGAGACCAATATTATTTCGACATTACCAAAATTTGGCTTAGTGGGTTTTGGCTTTGGTGGTGGAAACCATTTGGTGCCATTAATGCATCTTGGTTTTTGTGGCAGCCCACACTTAGGCTTGGATCACGATGGTTTGGTCAATTCGCTTGTCATTTGGGGTTTGGTCTTGGCTCTGTGCAGGGAAAAGAGTGGAGGCAAGCTTCAAAACTGGAAGGTGAGATTTGCTATGGATTTCATGCCTTTGTTTTTGTTTTTCTTTGAAGCCTCCATCGTTTCCATACTTCTAACGTGTGGTTTCACTATTTGGTTGTAGGAGTCGAGGGATAGTGAGCAAGATATGCATGGCTCAGGCTCTATCATGGGTTTGACTGTGAGCAACGTGCAAGGTAAGCCTTACCAACAAGCTTATGCTTGTTGTCTCTCAACCGGTATGCGTTGTGTTTCGTCATTTGATGTTGGGGTTCTCTGTAGCGTTTTGAATTATCCTTCAATCTTGTAATGCACAGACTTGGGTTTTTAAATGGTATGGTGGTTTTGGTCATGGAACAAACTTGTGTTTCTCACAGGATCTATGTATTTAATTTTTGGGTTTTGTAAATTATAAAAGGATTGATTATTTTGAGCGATGGGCTAGAACATTGCTCGCAATGGTGCCATAGCCCATTGGCACACCTATGTGGAAAATGACTATGATGATGGAATTACTGTGCATAATGTAAATACCCTGTGTTTTAATGGTGTGGAAATGGTTATTATGCTTACTGTGTGTTGTGGATGGAATTTATTGATGCATTAATGGTTTATTAATAGGCATACGACTTTGTTGTGGTCTGTGTGTTGAGTACTTTTATTTAGTTATAATGGTTGATAGCGTGGGTTAAAGGCCATGCTGTATATGGCTTGATCCTTTCCCCTAGTGGCTACAATAGCTTCCAATGTAACTTTACTATTTATAATTAATTGATTACCTTGTGGGGTGAATCACTAACAAAGTTAGTTTTTTTATTTTTCCATACCGTGTATTTTTAATTGGGTAAGTCGTGGCTTGGGTGAATGATTCGCATCTTGAGGTGGTTGTTTTAATGTTTAATGATTTTATGGGTTTAGTTTATAATGTGGATTATGTATATTCCATGGGTGTGATCCCAGGATGGCCTTCGTCGCTGTGGTTAGATTTTTAAATGGACTCTGTGTAATATTTGTCTTGGCCAAGACTGTGCTTACAACATTAGGCAGAACTGAGAGTCTTACGACCTTGACGTAGTGTAATGGCTTGTTATTGATTATTTAATAGCATTGATTTTAATTGATGTATCATGCATACTTTAATGTATAGCATGGAATTGGTAAACAAAAGCCACATGGAATCTTGTTCGTGGCTAATTGTAATACGTTGTATTTTATTTGGACAAGGGTTGGGCTTGTATGCCCATAGGATTCAATTCATGTTCCCATTGTAATACTTGGGTTTGTAATATGATTTCGATATGGTTTAATACATTATAGGATTCATGTGTATGATGTATTGTTTAATTCGTTATATGGAATGAGATTGTATGTCATGTAATTTTGTTTAATGTTTATGCATAAATGATATGGTGGTTTATTGAGGCCTGTAGCTTGGTTTGTGAACCCATAGAGTCGAAGTCGTGACGTCTATTTTTAATTAATTCTTTTGAGATTTATGAGATGGGAAATTTGAATTATTTGTACATGTAATTCTAATGTTCTTTATTTTAGTTACTAGGAATATAGATTTATGTGTGAACAGATATGTGAATCTTTGGACCAAAAGGATGGTCACAACATTCTTGTTCATTTAATTATAATGTTTTTTATTTAATGGAATGATTTTCTACTTAGTTTGTATTCAATGTGACAGACCTTGAAAGGACTTTAATGGATTATTTATCTCAGATTTAAATGTAGATAATTTATAGATAGCTTTGAGATTTGTTTATGTATGATGAATTCAACTGTTTATATATATATATATATATATATATATATATATATATAATAGTTCAGTTATAGATAGTACCTTAGGTTATCTAGTTTGTATATTTATGTATTTAAATCTTGTTTCTAAGATTAATCTATTTTAATCTATAATCATGTCTCTACTGACAAATGGAATCGGTCAGTAGAGTAAACAAGGTTAATAATACAACCATATAGTAATCTAAAACAAAACCTACTTTAAGTAATGAAGATAAATAAAGAAACTATGTTAATTGAACAAACCCGGATGAATACAGCATGAGGTGTCATTGGTAGTCTAGGGTTATAATTTAAGAAATGTAAGCCCTAGAAGATATAGAGAGAACACTCTTTTCTAGGGTTATAAATATAATATGGACCTTTACATAAAGTAGCCAACATTTATGCTAGAAATGAAATTGACATACTAAGAACTCATAACTGTAATTTTTATGAAGGTCCTTTAATGGCTGAACTTGCACACTTTTAAATAACCAGGATTAACAGTTTAAGATAGTTCTAACCTCTATTCTCATAACCAAATCACTTGGGAACTACCACGTTCCACCCAACCATGACCCGAAACTGTTCCTAGTTTTAATTTGGATCCCCCCGAGCTGGAATCCAACATGTACATAGCATAGAGCTCCTAAGGTAAAGTTTCCTATCTAGTGTATCAGGTCTATATCAATTCTCCTTTTTCCTTCCAGGAAAATGTTCTCCAAGAATTACTTGAGAGCAAAACAGGCAGAAAAATGACTTCTCTAATGATAGATCAGAACCCCAATCCTTACCTTTGCTTGAGTATTTATAGATATACTTTTTAGTCAAAGGGACAGTTAAATCAAGAAACCTTGGTTTCTTGATTTGACCCTTTTCAATTTCTTTGGGTAATTATTAATTTTTTAACTTAGGAACTTTCTTCTAGTTCCTAGTTAGAATTTTAGGTTTTAGACTATTTATTATCTTTTAATAATAAATAATAATTGATGGATATTCTTCTTCATTGTTTCATTTATTTATAATATCAATAGATTTAATTCTTTATACATACCATGTATAAAGTACATAATAATATAACTTTTTGTTAACAATGTCTTTTGGGTATCATATACCATGATCCCTAGACTCAATGACACTTCTTCGTTAAGGTCAAGTAGGTAGATGGTTTAGGTATACTAGGCTAGGGAACTCTAAACACCCTTGCATGTTGGATTTCCCTCATACAATGTGGTAGCTCTTCAGTACTTGTTGAGAATACAAAAATTAGGAATTTCATTTAATCACTTATAAATAAGTATGATGAGATCAATATTTTTCTTGAGTCATTTTCACTCAGAAGTTATTAAATTATTTTCACTAACCCCTACCGCTCACTAGATCCCATACTCAACACTTTGATAGGGAGTTACAATTCAGTGAAATTCTAGATCTCCTCACTCAACACTAATGCTAGCATGTACTTGTATGATGCATCTAGGGATACAATGGCCAAGGATCTGATGCTCCAGATATTATGCTCAACATCAACATGGAACACTCCAGGGATTATGCCCAACACTTCCAATTATATTTTCATGTGTTCCAGAGCTTCTCACTCAACACAAAGGTAAGCACTCATGTGCTCTGGAGCTTCTTACTCAACACAAATCATCAATCACTCAAGTGTTCCAGAGCTTCCCGCTGAACACAAATCATCAATCACTCAAGTTCTCTAGAGCTTACCACTAAACACAAAACATATCATAAATAATTTGCTTCAGGGTGCATGCCCAATGCAAACAAGCATATACATATATCATCAATAATTTCCTTACATCCAATATATAAAACAAATCATCATCTTCATATGTAGTGGGGTCTTCGACCCAATATAAAAATAAAACATCAAGATAATCGTCATAATCAATAGACACATACCTATAAGTGTTAGTGTCATGTTCCCGGTTTCGACCCCGTTTGCATGATGTATATAATGTAAATAATCATGGTGAGGAGCTCAAGGAAAAAGCCCCACCATCGATTTGGTTGTGTATGTTCGGCAATGGGGATATTTGCTGATGGTTTGTTGTGCTATCCGGCACCTTATAATTTGACATCATGTAAACACGCACATCAATTAAAATAAACCACAACCAGCTACGGCAGTGCAACATTGAATGAAAAGGGCATGGTTCCGAAGGATAAGGGGTGGGGGATGTCAAACCTTAGTTAAGGGTGAAAACCCATGTTTTATTGCCTTGTTGTTTTGCCACCTTTGTTATTTGTCACCCTTTTTGTCTCATCCAACCTTGTCAACCTCTTTAATGCTCAGCTGGTGGTTGAGGAGTTATGGCTGAGGGCATTTATTGCTGAAGTGGTGGTGGTTGTGGGAGGCTGTCAGCCTTACCCAATTGCCCACTCCACCCATGTCAGCCCATTCTTATCCCTCACACACTCTTCCCTGGTCAGTTTTACACTCTACCACGATTTTGGGTCTGTTGCTCACCCTCACGCACAGGTCTCTCCCACGGCTGGTCTGTTCATCCTCACGCAGAGGCTGATGGTCTGTTCATCCCCCCGATGGCTTGTGGATTCGCGTGCATAGAGGAGGCCGTTTTCCCCTCACCCGTAGGCTAGTATTTGCACGCAGAGTTCGGGTATGTTTTCCTTGCGTTTTTGCTGTTCAGTGCAAGATTGCACTCACGCACAGACTGGTTGGGGTGTTCTATCCATGTGAGAGCCGTGCTGACTGTTTTGTTTGGGGCTGTTGTTTCTCCACGTTTTGATGGCCGTGGTTTTAACCCACGTATTGGGTTGCTGTTGATTTCACCCACGTTTTGTGGGCTGGGGAGCTCAAATTCGTCTTGGGTCACCGTTGATTCCCAATGTGTTGGCTGGGTCTCCTTGTTCTGGGACTGTGCATAGTTGCCATGGTTTTTACTTTGAAATTGGGCTATTCTTGTTGTTTCCCTGGTCTGGGATGTTGTGGTTGAGTTGTTTTGGCCACGTTAGGGCCAAAACCAACTCTGGGTTGCCCATTGGACTTGAGCTGTGCTCATCTTTCATTTGGGGCTGTCCCCTGTTGTTTATGACTTCTTCACAGAGTTGTTAAGGGATTGTTTGGCTGCTGGTATGCAGTGGTTGTCCATTGGACTGTCCTGGCCTGGCTTGTTTGTTGACAGCCTGTGAAACCCAGCCGTGATTAGTTTGTTGTTTATGTCCCCTTGGCTATGTATAAGCCTGCAATTTACCCTTATTCCAGAGGAATCATGCCCAGCTCGGGGGTGGCAGCGTTGCTGAGAGATTGAGGAGCAAGCTGGCCTATGGTTGGGTGGAACGTTGCAGCGACGTAGCTGGTTGCGGTTGAATTCTTCACCCAAAGATAAGTGCTGCTGACCGTTTCTTCTCTGCAATTTAATCTATTGTATAATGAGTTATGATGAACATGTTCAATGCTGGTTGTACGTAAAGGTTTGCTTCCGCTGTATGATTGAAGATAAATGCATCTGTGTATGCTTAAATTTCAGCATTTGAATTCTGTTTATGTTCATGGGGCAATTTGCCCGGTTGTGTTGATGATCGTTGCGTCCTCTTCGCCGGTCGGAGGCATGGGGACGTGACAGTTAGGTCCAAAATTCGGGATATTACATCCCTCCCTGCTTAGAAAAACATTGTCCCTGGTGTACTAGGGACTCATCACAACATCATGAAACAAGGTGGGGTAATCTTTTCTCATGGTGGCCTCATTCTCCCAAGTAGCCTCATCAGCCTCAAAGTGCTTCCACTTCCCTTTTAATTGGATGATGGTGTGCTTCTGATACTGCACCTCTCTCTTGTCCAATATATGAGTAGGCTCAGGAGAAAACTCCCCTTCAGGTTCCACCTATAACAGGGACCAATCAACAACATGTTTAGTATCATAAACATATTTCTTTAACAAATATGAATGTAACACATTATGGACTCTTACATGTGTAGGTAATGCTAGTTCAAATGCCACTGGTCCTTTATTGGCCAGTATTTCAAAAGGTCCACAAAATCTAGGTGCTAACTTATTGCACCTACCCAAGCTCAATGAGCTTCATTTGGATTTTACTTTGAAGTAAACATGATCACCTAATTGAAAGTCCTTCTCTTTCATTTTTTGATCCGCGTAACGTTTCTGGTGGTCTTGTGTTTTTTTAAGGTTCACCTAGATCTTAGTAACCAATTGTTCCTAATCCATCAAGAAATCATTCCCTTACATGAGCCAATCCACCGGGCTATCCCAAGTAACCGATTTTCTACACTTCCATCCATAGAGTACCTCAAAGGGACTCATCTTGGTGGAAGTCCAATAACCATTGTTATACGTAAACTCTACGAGGTGTAGGTAATCCTGCCACTTTGTGGTGTTGTTCATGACATACATTCAAAGCATGTACTTAATAATTTTTTTTACTCTCTTTGTCTACCCGTTTGTCTACGGGTGATATGCAGTGCTAAAGTTCAACTGCGTCTCCAATCCGAAGAACAAAGACCTCCAAAAGTTTCCAGTAAACTTAACATATCGATCCAAGATAATTTCTTTGGGTATCTCGTGCAATCTAAATATCTCTTTCAAGAAGATATCAGTAATCTTCATTTCTTTTTAGGTCAACTTCACAAGAATTAAGTGCATTGCTATCGATACCTTGTTGATGACCACAAAAATAGAATCATTTTGCTTCTTAATTTTCAGTCAACCGATGATCAAATGCATACTAATGACCTCCCACTTCCATTCCAGAATGGGAAACGACTACAATAATCCCACAGGATGCTGATGCTCATCTTTGACTAGATAGCATTCTTGACATTTTGCAATAAACATTGCAATGTCGACCTTTAACTTAGGCCAGGAAAAGTGTCTCTTGATGGCAGATATCATCTTTTGATATCCCAGGTGCCCTGAGTAGAGTTTCTGATGAAATTCCAGGAGGATGGTGGACCAAAGGTCCCCTCATTCTGGGACATACAGGCGATTCTTGGACCGTAGCAGTCCAGATTCATCTACCTTGTATTCCTTTTGTTGTTGAAACAACATGTCCTCCTGTACTTTCTTCAAAATTTACACATAGAAGGGGTCAACTCCATTGGGTGCTCTAATCCTCTCATGAAAATTTGCACTGGCTTGACTCAAGGTCACCTCATAAATCATTTGAGTTCATCACCTCAAAGCATTGTAAACCTTATTCTCTTTGACCTTAATGTGCTTTAACTTGAAATGGTACTTGCTAAGGAAATCCAACCACCTAGCTTGCCTCGCATTCATATTCAGTTGATCAAATAAATAATTTAGACTCATATTGTCTGTCTTTAGAAGGAACTTCCTTCCCATGAGGTAGTGCCTCCACATCCTCAAAGCATGGATGATGGCAGCTAATTCAAGATCACGCAGAGAGTAATTTTTCTCATGGTCTTTTAACTTTCACGATTCATAATAGATCACGTGATCATTTTGCAAGAGGAATCCTCCAAGTCCTTCCTTGCTTGCATTTGTGTAAATAATGAAATCACCATGGGGATCCGCAATTCGTAACACTGACACAGTCATCAAAAGCTTCTTAAGCTTTTGAAAACTTTTTTCACACTTAGTGGTCCATAATAACTTACTTAATTTCTTCTGCAAAGGGGTACATGGGGCAAGCGATTCTCGAGAAGTTCTCAATGAACTTCCGATAATATCTGACTAATCCCAAAAAGGACCTAATGTCAGTGACACTAGCAGGGGTAAGCCGATCCTTTATGGATTTAATCTCTTTTGGGTCCACAGCTATCCCTATCTCCAAGATAATGTGACCTAGATATTGTATCTGTGGTTTGTAAAAATTGTATTTATTAAACTTAGCGTAAAGTTGGTGTTCTATCAACACTTGTAGTACTACGTGAAGGTGTTCTTCATGCTCTTCTTTATTCTTTGAATAAACTAGTGTGTCGTCTATAAAGACCAAGACGAACTTATCCAGATACCTATTAAATATGATGTTCATCATACACATAAATTTCATCTGTGCATTGGTCAACCTGAACGACATCACTACAAACTCATAGTTTCCATACCTTGTATGAAAAGCGGTTTTGTGAATATCCTCATCGTGAATCCGTACCTAATGGTACTCGGATCGTAGGTCAATATTTACAAATATTATGGATCCTCCCACCCGATTGAACAAGTCATCAATCCTGGGGAGTGGGTAATGGTTCTTGATATTCATTTTGTTCAACTTACAATAATCGATGCACATCTGAATTGTACCTTATTTATTATTTACGAACAGTATCAATGCTCCCCAAGAAGACACAATGGGTCAGATATACCATTTCTCTATCAACTCCTACAACTGCAGTTTGAGTTCCACCAACTCAGGTGCACTCATGCGGTAAGGGGCTTTGGAGGTCGGAACTCATCCTAGGGTCTATTCAATGGAAATGTCTAGGTCTTGTTTTGAAGGTAATCCTGGGATTTCCTCGGGAAACACATCCTTGAAATCTTTAAGAATAGGGAAGTATTCTATGTGTTTCTCTCTATCAGACTCTATGTATTGGATGTTTACTGCAAACAACTTGAAGCCCTTACTGACGCATTTTTTTTCTTGTAAGGAAAATATTTGTCTTACAAAAACTTTCTTTGGAATGCCATAAACCTTCACTTGACTCCCTAGGCTATCAGTACACAATATAGACTTGTGCGAATAATTGAGCATGACATGGTGCTAATCCAGCTAGTCCATGCTGATAAGTACATCATACGATCCTAAAGGTAGGATGTTCAGGTTTACTTTCATAGGAAAACCATTTAGGTTTACCTCACATTATTTAACAATTTAAGAAACCTTCGTTTCGTATTGGTGGCTAACTAAACCAACCAAGGTTTATCATTTTTTAATTTTCCTAGTTTGCATTCATCAACAATTTTAGGTGAAACATAGCTCTGGTAAGCACCGAGATCAATAAGTATTGAAATAGAAGTGTTCAAGATATTACCTTCTATTTCAACAGTTTCAGCTTGATGGTCTTCATGTTGGCCATCCAATGCTACATAGATCTGTGGTGTTCCAACTATGTCCTCAATAGTTGGTTCTTCCTATAAGTTATGCAAGACCCCACAGGTCTTGTTCTTACAATCTCAGGCATAATGAATCCTGCTACATTTCCAGCACTTGATTTGTAGTGGGGTAGCATTGGATCCTCTTTCTATTCATTTGTTAACATTAGCAGCTAGCACATAAGGATTTGTACCATATTTATTAAAGTTCTTGTTTGCTTGAAAAATGTTATTCTGCTTTCTATATGGCTATGGGATTGACCCAGGTTTGCGGTTATGAGAGAAGTTATTAGACTTGTCTCGGTTTCGGTACATGTTCTCCTAACTCAATTTTCGATGCTCATAATAGATCCTAGATTTGTGCAGCATGGTATCCAAAGTCTTAGGCATGTCGAATTCAATCATGTCCTAAAAACTGGGAGGAAGACATCCTAGGAACTGCTGGATCTTTACCTTTTCTTATTTGATGTATGTTACATAATGAAACATATCTAGAAATCTATTAATAAACGCGTCCATAGTCATGGATCCCATGCGTAGTTTGTGAAAATCTTTCACTTTTCAGTCAAAGAACATTTATGATGTATCTTTTTCTTGGAAATTTTTTCGGAAACTATCCCAACATATTTCCTGCAGCTCATCTTTCTTGGTGTGTTTTAAATCCCTCCACCATCTTGCTACCTTACCATTTAAGTTATAGATGGCAAGTTGAGCCTTCATCTCACTTGAATAGTTATGAACCTAGATATACTAACTCATGCCCAACAACCACTCTTCATCCTTTTCCCCAGTGTTTACTTCACCTTCATAGTTTGGGGCTCTTATCTTTTGAAACTCCCCTTGAAGACAGTCATTTCTTCTCTGTTTCTTTCTTTGAGGAGAAAGAGAGTCATCAATGGAAGGACTGTGATGGTCTCCTTTCGGTGCTTTAGGGGTTCGTTCCTCTTTTTATCCTTCTCTTGGATTGCTAGCCTGTTTATGGTACGGTTCTCTTTTGGAACTGTTTGTGGAATGGGTAGGCTTACCCTACGGGATTCCTCTAGTCATAGTTCTTAGTAATGCTTCATTTATATCTTGTTGTTATTTTCTTTCATTCAGGATCTCTTCTTTGAGACTTCACAATTATACTTGAAGACCATGTATAGTATTCAAAAATATTAGAATTCAGCTCCACCACCAGTTCTCGTTCGTGGGTAGGGGTGTTCATTCTTCCTTGCCGACTGTTATCTTCCTCATTGTTCATAAACTAAACTATTAAGAAAAAGTTTCTTGAAATTTCAAAAATTTTAAATAAGAGAAAAAATTCCCGTTAGTAAGAAATTTAATATCATACTTTATTTTCCTGGCAGTAAGTGCTTGGTGTGCCCATAGGTCTCTTAGTATTGAAACTAGGATCTGATACCACTTGTAATGTCCCCAAAAATTGAGAAAAAAAAAAAAAATTTATTCTAGTAAAAACTACCTGGACGGAACATTATTCACTTGCAGAACTATATCGTACACTTCATGTACCACTGTTTACTCGTAAGTTGTTCGTACGTTCTTTCATTTACTTTCAGTCATTATTATTAATGTATTTGACTTACGATGTCATACTGATGTTTAATTCTTAGTCTTATGTTTATACGTATGTCGCGTAAGTGTCATTACTAGATTTATTTTCTTAGTCCTTTCTGCATAGTTGTACCTGTTATTTATAAAGTCCTAACTTAAATTTTTTTGTGGAAACAAAGTGGGTAGAGTAGCAAGAATCATTCTCCCGTGAATTTTTGAGAGGTAAAGGTGTTTACTTGTTCATAGGCTTACTTAGTTCTATGAACTAAGGAACCTATTTTATTTCGTATGTAGTTCATACTTTGCGACGGGGTCTTGTTTAAAGACTACTGATCCTCTTGATCCTAAAGGATATAATGCTAGTTGTTACGGTTCCTTACCAACTCAGATTTATACATGGTAAGTGATATTCGTGTCAACTTAGCTATCACAACTAAATCTCATTTACACTACTTATGCATCAATACAGTTTTATGTTTCGTCTTTTTATAACTTAATATATTTTACGTTCGAGGTTTATTTTATTAAAAAATATTAACACCTCCTATGTTTTCTTGGTTGCAGGTTATTATCTTGGCTTAAGAAAAGACCTTTGATTTTAATGAGGGTTAAATGTTTAACATGGAATATTCCATATGCCATGTTCACTAAGCATTAAGCTTAGGACAATCACATTGTATTACGTTAAGGCTTTAAGCGTATGGTTTATATGTTATTATGTTTTATGCCTTGTGGATTGACTTAGGACTAGCACATACCATACTTGGAATTTGCACTAACCTTAACCACGCAATGTATTAAACCTTGTGGAATTTTTTGGGGTGGCGAATATATTATAAGGCTGAAACGTATGTTAAAGGAGTTTAACCCTTGCATGGAAATGGACATCAATATTATTTCGACGTTACCAAACTATGGATTACTGGGTTTTGGCTTTGGTGGTGGAAACTAGCTGGTACCATTAATGCACCTTGGTTTTGGTGGAATCCCACACTTAGGCTTGGCTCACGATGGTTTGGTCAATTCACTTGTCATTTGGGGCTTGGTCTTGGATTTGCGCAGAGTGAAGAATTGAGGTGACCTTTAGACCTTGAAGGTGAGATTTAATTTGGATTTCATGCGTGCAATTTTTTTTTCTTTGAATCCTCCATCGTTGCCATACTTCTAACTCATGGTTTCACTATTTGGTTGCAGGAGCTGAGGGATGCTGAGGAAGAGCTGCGTGGCTCAAGCTCTATCATGGGTTTGACTGTGAGCGAATTGCAAGGTAAGACGTCCCAACAAGCTTACGCTTGTTGTCTCTCATCCTATCTGTGTTGTGTTTCTTCGTTTGATGTTGGAGGTCTATGTGGTGTTTTGAATTCGCTTTCGGGATTGTAATGCATAGAGTTTGGTTTTTAAATGGTATGTTGGTTTTGGAGAAAGCTCATGTTTCTCATAGGATCTATGTTTTTAATTTTTTGGTTTTGTAAATTATAAAAGGATTAGGGATTTTGAGCCATGGGCTGCACCATTGCTCGCAATGGTGCCATAGCCCATTGGCATGCCTATGTGGAAAATGACTATGATGATGGCATTACTGTGCATAATGTAAATAACCTGCATTTTAATGATGTGGCAAGGGTTATTATGCTTACTGTGTGTTGTAGATGGAATTTTTTACTGCGTTAATGGTTTATTAATAGGAATACACCTTTGTTTTGGTCTATGTGTTGAGTACTTATATTTAGTTAGAATGGTTGATAGTGTGGGTTAAAGGCCATGCCATATATGGCTTGAGCCTTTCCCTTAGTGGCTGTGATAACTTCCAATGTATATTTACTATTTATAATTCATTTATTATCTTATGGGGTGAATCATTAACAAAGTTAGTTTGTTGATTTTTCCATACTGTGTATTTTTAATTGGGTAAGTTGTGGCTTGGGTGAATGCTATACAGCTTCAGGTGGTTGTTTTACTATTTAATGATTTCATGGGTTTAGTTTATAATGTGGATTATGTATATGCCAGGGGTGCAATCCCATGATGGCCTTCGTCATTGTGGTTAGGTTTTTAAATGGACTCTGTGTAATATTTGTCTTGGTCAAGGCCATGCTTACAGCATTGGGAAGAGCTGAGGGTCTTATGACCTCACTGTAGTGTAATGGTTTGTTATTTATTATTTAATAGTGTTGATTTTAATTGATGTAGCCCACATACTTTAATGTATAGAGTGGCCTTGGTAAATAAAAGACACAGGGTTTGAATCCTATTTGTGGCTAATTGTAATACATTGTATTTTATTTGGACGAGGGTTGGGCTTGTATACCCACATGATTCAATTCATGTTCCCATTGTAATACTTGGGTTTGTAATATGATTTTGATATGGTTTAATATGTGATACGATTCATGTGTATGTTGTATTGTTTAATTAGTTATATGGAATGAGATTGTATGTTATGTAATTTTGTTTAATGTTTATGAATAAATGATATGGTTGTTTATTGAGGCCTGCGACTTGGTTTGTGAACCCACGGGGTCGAAGTCATGACCTCTGTTTATAATTAATGTTTATAAGCTTTATGAGATGGGACTTTTGAATTATTTGTACATGTAATTATAATGTTATTTATTTTAGTTACTAGGAATATAGATTTAGATGTGAACAGAGATGTGAATCTTTGGACCAAAAGGATGGTCACGACATTCTTGTTCATTTAATTATAATGTTGTTTATTTAATGGAATGATTTTCTATCTAGTTTGTATTCAATGTGACAGACCTTGAAAGGTCTTTAAAGGATTATTTATCTTAGATTTAAATGTAGATAATTTATAGATAACTTTCAGATTTGTTTATGTATGATGACTTCATATGTTTATATATATATAATAGTTCAGTTATAGATAGTACCTTAGGTTATCTAGTTTGTATAATTATGTATTTAAATATTGTTTCTAAGATTAATCTATTTTAATATATAATCATGTCTCTACTAACAAATGGAATATGTCAGTAGAGTAAGAAAGGTTAATAATACAACTATATAGTAATCTAAAACAAAACCTAGTTCAAGTAATGAAGATAAATACATAAACTATGTTAATTGAACAAACCTAGGTGAATACAACATAAGGTATCATTTACAGTCTAGGGTTATAATTTAAGAAATGTAAACCCTAGAATATATAGACACAACAATCATTTATAGAGTTAGAAATATAATATGAACCTTTACACAAAGCATTGAGCATTTATGCTAGAAATGAACTTGACATACTAAGAACTCATACCTGTAATTTTCTAAAGATCCTTTAATGGTTGAACCTGTGCACTTTTAACTAACCAGCATTAGCAATTTAAGACATTTCTGACCTCTGTTGTGATGACCAAATCACTTGGGAACTACCACGTTCCACCCAACCATGACCTAGAACCGTTCCTAGTTTTAATCCAGATCCCCTCGAGCTAGACTCCAACATTAAAGTAGCTTAGGGCTCTTAAGGTAGGGTTTCCTATCTGGTGTATCATATCTGGATCACTTCTCCTTTTTCCTTCCAAGAAAATGTTCCCCAAGAATTACTTGAGAGAAAAACAAGCAGAAAAATGACTCCTCTAATGACAGATCAGAACCCCAATCCTGTCCTTGGCTTGAGTATTTATAGACAAACGTTTCATTCAAAGGGTAAGTTAAATCAACAAACCTTTGTTTCTTGCTTTAACCCTTTTTAATTACTTTGGGTAATTATTAATATTTTTAACTTAGGAACTTTATTCTAGTTCCTACTTAGAATTTTTAGATTTTGGACTATTTATTATAATTTAATAATAAATAATAATTGGTGGAGCTTCTTCTTCTTTCTTTCATTTATTTATATTATTATTATATTTAATTCTTTATACATACCATGTATAAAGTACATAATAATATAAATTTTTGTTAACAATGTCTTTTGGGCATCAAATACCATGATCCCTAGACTTATTGACACTTCTTCATTAAGGTCAAGTAGGTAGATGGTTTAGGTCTACTAGGCTAGGAAACTCTAAACATCCTTGCATGTTGTATTTCCGTCATATAATGTGGTATCTCTTCACTACATGATGAGAATACATAAATTCAAAATTTCATTTAATCACTTATAAATATAATGAGATCAATATTTTTCTTGAGTCGTTTTCACTCGGAACTTATTAAATTATTTTTAGTAACCCCTAGTGCTCTCCAGAGCCCATACTCAATGATTTAACGGGGAGTTACAATTCAGTGCAATTCCATACCTCCTTTCTCAACACCAATGCTAGGATGTACTTGTATGATACACCCAGGGATACAATGGCGAAGGATCTGATGCTCCATATATTTTTCTCAACATCAACATGGAAGGCTCTAGGGATTATGCCCAACACTTTCAATTATATTTTCATGTGTTTTAGAGCTTCTCGCTCAACACAAATTATCAATCACTCAAGTGCTTTAGAGCTTCTTGCTCAATAGAAAACATCTCATAAATCATGTGCTTCAGGGTCCATGCCCGACACAAACAATAACATACATATATCATCAATAATTGGCTTATGCCCAATATATAAAAGAAATCATCATGTTCATATGCAGTGGGGTCTTCAACCCAATATAAAAATAAAACATCAAGATAATCATCATAATCAATATACACATGCCTATAAGTGTTATGTCAAAAATTAGGGATATTACATACCCCTATCATGATTTGAATCTAAAAGGTAATGCCTCTAACTTCAAATTCTTGGTTGTCCCCATATTCATCAAATCGGGAGCTAAATACCTCTTATAATTCCTCATCTTCCAATGATTTCTATTTAATATTATCCTTCTTAAAATCATCAATAACAGGATCATGGAATTTATATTTTTTAGCGAACAACATGCTTACCAAATATTTTTATTTATGGAAGGGTGGAATGGGATCTTGGATACTCTCATCAGCCAAATCCTCTTTACTTTTATATGCAATAGTTTCTTCATTTTTTTCTTCATAAGGAGATGAAATTAATTGTTCAATGAATTTCCAATTTGAATCATTCATATTCTCTTAATGGGAGTATAAATCATTAACTTCAACAATATTATCAGCCATATCCTCTTCATGATCAAATACAAGTGGGAAATTGCATGATAAAATCTCATCAAACACATGCACATCATAGTATTCTTTGATAAATTATTCAAATGACCATGTTTCCTTATTGTTCTTCATCATCTTCATCAATATCATCATCATCATCTTCATAATCATCATCATCATCATCGTCATCGTCATCATTATATTCTTCGCCATCATCATCTTCCTTATCATCATCATCATAATCATCATCTTCATCATCAACGTCTTCGTTATCACCACCATCATCTTGATCATCATATTGCGAGGATATGGAAGCAAATTTAAGAAGAAAAAAAAATGGGTTTTCCATCATGGACTCATTAAAAAAAACTCTCTCAATTTTTGCAACAGGTTTCATGGATTGAAAGATTCGAATTGATCTTTACGACCTTTTTTCATGGTTTAAAATATTAAATAATTTATTGTTTTAGTCACAAACTTTGGGCACAGTTTGCGAGAATATGGAGAAGTTTTTAGGTTTTTGTCAATTACATACCAGTACACAGAATCCTCTCTTAGTTGTTACACAAGTATCATGGATTGAGAGATATGAAGGCATATTTGAGACACATTTTTTAGAAATTCAAAGAAAGTAGGAAAAATATTATTTTGCATATTAGGAACAAAAAATTTGCTAAGTGTTAAAATCAGAAAGTTGAAAAGGCATTTGGAAATAAAAACATATAAATATCATCATGACATAAAATATATAAACACATTCCTCTACTCTTCAACAATTAAATATCATTCATCTTCTTCTTCATCCAACTCAACATCTGTATCAGGATCTGGTTCAAAATACATATTGATGAAAGGCTCATTCACATCAACAACATCATCATTGGCATCTTCACTAATATACTCATCGACATTGTCAGTTCTAGCTATAGTGTTTATCCTAATGGGAGGTGGATAATAGTGTGTCTCGTGGCATGGCAGCGAGCAGTGGCAAGAGGAATCTTGTGCTGATCAACCGAAACTTTGAACCGGCCTAAACCAAAATTGATTTTATTGACTGTCATCATTGCATCTGTAAATAATTGCTCGTGCTCGGCTCTGAACATGAGATTCTGTAACCGCTACCGCGGGGCTATGCCTGTATATAGATATACCTATATATATATATATATATTTGTACAAGTTAGGTCTAGCCATGATAGATTATTCCCCTAATTACCTGAATGATCCCGATGGCATGAGATCATCGTCTACTACATTTGGATGATCAACCTCTTCCACTTCTTCATCTAACACATTGACTTCAGCCACCTGCTCCTGATCCGAATCATCATCTTCTTCTTCTTCTTCTTCGTGATTATCTTCATCATCTACATGATTATACTTTACCATTCTTCCTCTTGGATCATATCTAACAATGTATGACCAACCTTCTTTACCTAGTACCTCTAAGTAAAATACTTGGTCACATTGACTTGGAAGAACATAAGGCTTTGCACCCGATTCAAATGCCCATGTATTATAAGGAATACCTTGATGATTTCTATTATATTCCAAGTTCCATAGGTGAGGTGTCATTCTTCGTTGTTTTTTTTCCATCCTATTCTTTACCATTGAATTTTTATTTGTCTTTAGTTTGATAACTATGGTTCTTAGTTAGAAAGTTCCTATACTCATCAAACCATTCCTTTACTAAACTCCTTGAACGATGAGATTTTATCCTAGTACCACAAGTTGGACATGAAAATTTACCCTCTGTTTGAAGACCTACAAGATATATGAATTAGTGTAGAGAATTAGAATTACCATTTAAAATAATGAATGATATTTTCAATATATATATAATATGACATAACAAAAGAAAGTAACAATATAAAACAAAAATTTGTTAACCCAGGAGCATCATGAATTGTCCACCCATGTATTCCATGGAATTGAAATCAGCTTTGCCCTATTGGTCTAGAGATGTCGTACATTGTGATGCTAGCCCATAACTTCAACAACTCATCTATAAGAGGCTCAATATATATGTTCATATATTTAACATGGTACTTACCTAATTGGTCCAACATACATGATTAATTATATTTAGCTATATGTCATTATATATAATAGACATAATTATCATGCATGGAACAAAGAAATGTAATATTTATTGATCATACTTTCAAGTAAAAAAATACAAATTAATTAAATACCTGGAACAATCATTTCCAACATTGTGTGGTCTCTCTTAACTGACATCGAAGGAGGAAGGTTATTGTCTATAACAAAAACAGGACACACTGAGTAGGTAGAATGAAGCTCTCCAAATGGATTGGCAGCATTAGCTGCCAACTAAAGTTTAACATTATGAGGTTCTTGTTTGAAAATTGGACACTTTTCTTCGATGGACCTAAATGCATACCCATATGTAGGCATTCAAATAAAATCCTCTCGATTTCTGTTCTTTGCATGAAAATCCATAAACTGTGCTATACTTTGACACCTGAACAACTACTGGAGATGTGGAATTATCAGAATATAACAAAAAACTTTGTGAGGAACCTTTTTTTGTCACTTTATTGATTCAATACCTACTTGTTTGACATTCTGGGCATTCATTTTCTAATGCATATTGTCCATAGTATAAGATATGATCATTAGTACATGCATCGATAGCTTGATACTCCATTCCAAATTATTTCATAATCACATATAACTCTCGATATGTGCGTGGTAAAATATTTGACGTTGGTAATAGAAATTCACCTAACAATCTACAAAATTCAAAAGAATAAGTCAATGTAAACAATATCAATCATCAATATCGTATCTATACTTTACAAATTAGATATCAATAGCAATATAGGAAAAAAGTAAACCATTTATGTAGATGTGAACATGCAGACATAAATAACTAACAAATTACATAGCTTAGTATTTGTGTGAGATAGGTGTTTGATAAAACATTCAAAACCTTCCATTTCACTAACAACATATAGAAGATAGAAGATTTGTTTTTGAGCCTTCATAAAGAGGTTGACGTGACTTCTCGAGTAGAGGATCAACATCATGACTATCATCCTACTTGTCCTCATCCATTGGTGCAAATGTGTCTTGAATCAATCTATGTATCTCATCTTCCTGATTTGTATCACTAACATTATCTCCATCCATATCATCATTAAGAACTTGATCAGCTTCAATATTCTAATCTAAATGTTGGTCACCCTACAAATGAGTATTTCTACTAGTACTTGGCATATAACTCTCTCGAAGGCGACATTTTGGGGGGATTGTCTATATATTTACAAACAACGTAGTAAAATTAGTGTGTATAGAACACATAATAAACCGATAAGACATTTTACTAAATTCATGACATGATGACTATTACAGAGAATACATTAAAAATTAAATAACCACTTACCAAGGGGCGATATTCATAACCCCCTTTGGTGTGCCCCTTCTCCCTAAAATGTCTTTCAGTTGTCGTTATTAGAATTATTCTTCTTTTCAAGGCCCTACAATCAGATCAAGGACAAGAGAATTTTCCATCTCCCCTCACCTCTAATGCCACTCTAAACTGAGCAAGATTCCTTGAATTTTCATTCATAGTGAGAAATTCTTGTAGTGACAAGTAATTTTCTTACCTACACCATACCAAATAGTAACTTGTCAAATACATTAGATACAAGTATATTTCTAAATGCAATATATTATATACCAATTTCTATAAAGAAAAACATGAAGACTGTGATGAATAGGATTGTCATTGATGACAACATTCATGACAATCATTTTGGAAAAATATGGTAATTTGGTGAAAAATAAGAAAATGACCAAGTATGGGGAAATTAGTAAAAATTGGCTTAGGGAAATGCACTACATAATTTGTAAGAGAATATAAACACCTGCACCACATGGGGGTCCATTATATTGTTGTTTTTCCTACCTTTCCATGTCTTTATTTTGTCCTGAAAGTTCCTGAGGAACAAGTTATGGACCTTCAAAAATAGGGGTTTGTGCTAGAGAAAGAAAAATGGCTAAGTATCCTTAGAAATATGCCTACCCTAAGTTATGGGTTAGAGTAAACACCTGCAGAACACAGGGGTATTGTAGTGTGTTGGTTTGTCTACCTAACCGTGTATTATTTCACCTTAATAATGTTTGAAGAAAAATTTATGAATCTGCCAAAATGAGGTTTCAGAATAAATTTTGGAGAAAGTCCTGAAAATTACAGTGTCAGAAAACTGGCTCATGTAGGCTTAAGAAAATGCCTGCCACAAATTGTGTGTTGAAGAAAATTGTCGCACCATATGGGGTCTTGTAAATTGATATTTGGCTTACCTGACCATGTCTTCAGATTGTTTTGGAAGTAGTTGAGGAAGAAGTTATGAACATGCCAAAATAGTCTTTTAGGTAGATTGGACCAGACTAAGAAAATTGTCTAATGTGGCCTTGGGAAAATGCCTGTCATACCTTATAGGTGTATGATAAAATTTATCTAAATCTATCATCCTACAACATGCTGAAGAGGCTATCTCACCATGGTTTCAGTTCTCAAAGAATATGTTTGATGACAAAGATAATGGTTTGCCAAAATAGAGTTTTAGGTTGTTTTGCACTATTCTAGTACAGGCAAAACCACCTCAGTTGCCTCAGTGAAATGCCCTCCCTATCTCACAGGATGATGTAAAAAATGATATGAAAGTGTTAGGATATAGCTTGTTGATCTCAGTTATCCTGTGGAGTGTTTTATGACAAAGATATAAATCTGCCAAAGTAAGAAAAATATTATTTTGGATTTTAAGAACACAAGAAAATTGGTCGTTAGATTTAGTAAATTGAAAAGGCATTTTGAAATGCCCTCAAGGAGGGGTTATTTTCATGATAAAATTCATCAGGTAGCATAGGCATGTTCCTTGGTGAACTAACTATCCATCCATACCTTCAGGTTGTCTTATGATGGTCTCATATGTAAAATATCAATCTTCCAAAAATAGGAAAATAATATTTTGCATAGTGAGAACAAAAGAAAATTGACCAAGTGTTAAAAATGGGAGTTTGAGAGGTCAATTTGAAATGCCCTCCAAGGGTTGTCTTTGTACAAGTAAATTTATCAAATGTCATGGATCCATTCTTTGGTAAGTTTTCCATCTGCTCATGGCTTCAAGTTTCCATAGATTGTTCACACGTGTGAAATAAGAGTCTGGCAAAATCGGAAGAAATATGTTAGGATGTTCAAAAGAGGTGGAGAAGCTATTTTGAAATGCTTGCCAAAGGTAGTGTGTGTGTCAACAGATTTATCTTGTGATATGGTATTGTTCATTGTTGAAATGGATATCTAGCCATGCTTGTAGTTTTCATTATGGTGATCACATGATGGAGAAATCAATCTGCCAAAGTAGAAGAAAAATTGTTTTTACAAGTTAAAAACAATTTTGTCCAAGTGTTAAATTAAATAGTTTTGAATCCTATTTTCAAATGATCTCTAGATAATACATGTGTATAAAAAAGTTCAAAAGGTGACATGGATCTGATCCTTGCTGAGGTGGCTATCCATCCATACTTTTAGTTTGCATTATGATTTTCATATATGCAAAAGATGGACCTACAAAGTTAGTGAAAAATAATAAATAGAGTTTAATAAATAAGAAGCTACACAAATGTATTTAGAAAAATAAACAGAAATTCAATAAAAAGAATTAAGACAGATTTTTGAAGAGAAACATCTTACTATTGGAGAGATGCAATGTTTAGAAGAAGTTTTCATTGATTATTTCATTAAAACAATAAATAACAAACAAAGATTCGAACAGATGTCTAAGCATGATGACATGGCAAGGTGTAATTGGAACAAGACATGAAGGATAGAGATGACTAAGGACATGCATAATGAAATCGACAAGTAAGCATGACAAGCATGGAACATCTAGAGAGTCAAATAACCCATTCTGTGGTCATTTGAAGATGATTTGGAAAAGACAAAGATGTTGGTGCAAAGATAACAAGGAGATGGTGACATGGAAATAGAAAATTAAACGTGATGACAGAGATGTCTATGGGCATGATAAAATAGTGGGAAAGGAAAAGATTGCGGGAATCTATAGAAGATCATGTGGGAATGCTAAATGAGTTCAATTATGGGAATGATAGAAACTATTGAGGACATAAGATATTAACTATTGCGGGAATCTTCTCAGCACCACCTGTGGGCATCCCTTATGGCCACCTGTGGGCATATTGGTGTGAGCTTGGGGCATAAGGAAGGACTTCTTTTGGGCATTTGTGGGAATTGTGCACATATTTGATGGCTCAAATGAGAATTTACACGCATCTTTAAACCCTAGTTATGAGCATCTAGATAGCCCTTGTGAGCATATGAATACATCACCTACTAGCACCTTGAAGATGGACAGTGCGGGCATACTTATTGGAAGATCAAAGACCCCCATATGGGAAGTTGAAGAAGAGCATGCGGGCATAAGAGAAGGCCAATTATTGGCATAAAAAGTAAAATTAAAATGATGATGAGGTGGAAAATTAAATAAATTTTTGTTAATGATAACAAAAATAAATTGGTGATGAGGTCGGCCTCCTAAGACATGGAAATAAAAAACTATTTATGGCCAAAAAAGGATGCATGCTTACTGACCCACGCGTAAATATCCCAGATCTGTTGAAAGATGGCATTGCTTTGGCGGGTGTGATTTCTACTAGTAGTTTAAAGGATTAATTTTATTAGTTTGTCGTATTTACATTCATTATATATGAGATTATTCTAAATATTTTGTGGAATTCCTATCCAAGTGACTCATTTTCTTAATTTTCTACTCCGATCTGTGTCCACAAGAAATTAGATCTCTTGTCATCATATTGCATGCCCTACTCTACCATAAATCCAATAATATGAATATTTGATTCTTGTGTTTGAAGGCTTCCGCCAAAGGTAGTATGCTCGGCAAGTCAAAGTGATCCTGCCAAATCTATAGAAAGTACATCAAATGGAAATATGTAAGTCAAAATAAGTTCATTTTATTTCCTGCGATGAGGTCTCTACTATACCCCCTTTCAAATAAGATTTAAATAAATAAGAATGTTAAATTAAAGATAGCCATATATCATTGATATAGAGATGAAAGTTCGTCAAAAATTAAAAACATCGATGTTTCCATGGTTTTTCTGCCATGATAAAAAAAATGAAGTATTAATCCACGAATGTTCAAAATGTGGAAATATTTCATGGAAAAATCCAGCCAAATGTATTAGTGATAGTCAATATCACACATGACTAATTGGGGATACAAACAGGCCATTCCCTACTTATGTTGTGAACTCATATGGGAGAATTATTTGCATATTTTTTTCTTGATGATGGAACAATGGAGGACATCAACATTGGTATATATATATATATATTTGAATATTGATTTACTTCTAGAAATCAAAATATCCCAAGCTATAATCCTTCTTCAATTTTGAGGCCATCCCAGGCTTATGCAAAGATTTTATGAAAGGATAAAGCCTTCCATGCCTATAGTGTAAAGGGACAATTCATGAACATGTGGAAATTTGTTCCTTCATACTCGAAGAAAAGGACACACCTACTAAAGGGACAATTCATGAACATGTGAAAATTTGTTCCTTCATACTCGAAGAAAAGGACACATCTACCAAACCCTTGAAAAAAAATTCTTTGAATCTAATCACATGTCAAATCTCTATTGTTAATTAAGAACCACATGAACAGTTTGGCTTAGGAGAGAAATCTAAGCGTGTGATTTCATTCCACCACCAATTGGAAATCAAAATTTCATCTGAACATAAAATTAGATAACCTTGTTTGGAATATAAATCAATAAGGGGGCATTTAACCAAACCATATTATCTTTATTATTACAAATTCTAGAATGGTCATATTTTGGGATTGTACAAGAGATTAATCAATTTATAATTATTTTCTTCTATGAATCATAGAAAATAAGTTGATAACCAACCTTTGATCAAATATACTCATGTTTACTATACCTGCAATATTATGTACTTTCCAGTAACCCAAAGATTAGAGTATACAAACCATATGATCAGGAAAAAGATAGGAATTTACACTTCCAATCCAGATACCAGTTCTGAATCTCAAATTCAATCCATCACTAATTTTCCAAATGGGACCATTCCCTATAAGTGGGGATGTAAAGATCAGAGCACGCCAAAACACTGATGCATTGAGGGTATTTTTCATTCATTTTCTGATCAAGTATATTAGAGTTTCCTAGTGTATATTTCCCACAAACGAAACTCTGTGACAATACATAAACATTTAGGATCCTCGATACACATTTTATATTCAGTGCTTTGGAGAAGAAGGATAGGTTCCTTAGTACCCTTCCTCCCTTACTTTTTTTCTTGGATAGTAATTTCTTCCTAATCCAAGGGATAGTGTTATACCAAAATATTATCACCATCATGTGATAATACCTTTGACATACCTACTTACCCTGAGTCCCAACACTTGGAGTGGAAACTTATACCATTTTGTCAATATTTCACAAAAATGCTTAGCAACGCACTTTCCCCTTTCCCCAAGAGAAATACCTTGCCCGCACCGCCTATCCCTTGTTATCCACAAGTGGTACCAATACTTATGGCCCTTAGTCCATAAGCATTTCTTAACTGAACCGCTCTGTCATAGAAGGAAAAATGTGGTACCCTTGGTAAAATGGGAAAAAGAGAAGATTCTTGATGCTTCTAGATGATGAGCCTCGTGGAATCCCTTATCCCTATGATTGTGGTTCAGTTGAGCTCGAGATCCCCCATCATAGGATCTTAGTCCACCTCATCCACAAATCCCTCATCCATCCCTATCCATTGAGCCTTATAAATACAAGCTCATATCCATGTTTGACGGGAGAACTCCTAAGGTATTGTTATGGTGTTGGATTGATCATTTGGCCCAAGCCATTGGAGAGCATAAAGAGCAAGCTGGAGCGTATGGAGATGAAAGTGTTTGGTTTCATGGAGATGCATGTCAACACTAAGGCTTGATTGGTTTTAAACTTCTCCATTTTATCTTAATGCAAAGTTGATTTCCGCCCCTTTTTACTGTTGTTGTTTGATTTCACATGTAAATGTTGTTGGATTCCTTAGTCACTGACATGGATTAGTAGATTATATTCTTGTATCTTTGATGTGTTTGCATGTTTAATCTAACCGTAGGTACGCAGGTTTACTATCAAAGCATTACATTCCAATTATCTACGACTTTTAGGGAGGTTTTTCATCCTTTGTCGTTCATTTGTTCTGGATCTGAACCATTTAGACCAGAGGAACACCTTGCTGTCTGCAAAAGGTGAAATATTCCTGCTAACAAATCTGGAAACTTCACTGGGGAATGATATATGTATCAGTTGAGCTAATCTTCCTCGGTTCTTCAACTCTTGTCTGAGTCCAGGATTCTTCTCCAACTCTCTTCAGTCAGATCTGCTATCTGACTCAGTGAATTTGGGTTTGAAACTTCCAGATCTGTTTAGATCTGAATCATTTTGACTTTTTATGCTCTGTTTTTGTACTCAATCTATCATCCTTTACCCTGATCTGGTCTTTTTCTAACTTGAACTATAGTTCTCTTTGTGTTTTGGATTTTTACAAGGAACCACGCCTATGCAGTGTATGAGAAGCAGTGCCACCACCTGAACAGAGTGGGAAGTACGCGGTGCCATCCCCTGTATCTTGTTCGCGAGAACCGTGCTGGGATAGAACTGCTCTGTCAACACCAGAGAAGTGTGGTGCTAGGTAGGCATCATTCCAAGACCTCTTTTTTTCATTTTTTTTTTGTAAAAATTTGAGTTGTTTTGCTTTCAGTTCTACACTGTCAGGCTTGTATAATAGAATCTGATGCTTGTGGTTTTAGATTTTATGGTTCAAGATTGGTTTGATTGAGAAATTCAAAATCTAGATTACACTTTTGATTGTTAATTCACTTCTATGCTTGTTGGTTGTGTTTACGGAAGGATTTCTTGTTTTTTTTAAAAGGTTAGGGTGTTAGTAAGATCTCTTTTCAATTTTGTTATATAGACTAAAAGAAGAAAATTTGATTAGCATCTTAGTTTCATTTCTTGTTTGCATACAGAACTTCTTTTTCCTTCCTTTAAAAAAGAAAAGTTTTGACTGAGACTAGGTTTTGAAACAAAATAAAATACTCTCTTTCCCTCCCGTAAGTAGGCATACTGAACGGTAAAGTGAAATATTTGCACATGCATACTGCATGATTTTACTTTTCTGTCAAAACATCATGCATTCACCTAACCATTCACTTTAAAATTAACAGTATTTATAGGCTAAAATTTACATAGCAATTGGAGTGATAGGTTAGAGACATGTTCAGGCATCGTTAAGCGTAGGATATGTTGTTATTTGTCTGCATTACATTTTGGGACTCACGTGGTTCTTCCACGTACCATCGGTATATCAAATGGCCTTTCACGTACCCTTGAGGTATATAGAAAGGTAATTCATGTACTCGATTGTATATCGAAAGGCTCGTTGTGTACGATTATGCATTAGACAACACTACTATCGATTTGAGCTCGCATGTAACTTGAGTATATCGGGAGACCCCACTGGGATACCCTATCCATCTGAGAAAATCCATTTAGCCATCTTGCTTGGAGCTGTACATCAAAAAAAACATTCAGGGAGATTAGTATGCATGTACCCTTGAGGTATATTGCGAGTGGCACCTTTTTGACAATCCCGGTGAGAGATCTGACTATTTGAACTCCTCCTATCATTTTAAGTTGATGGTTTTGACCTATAGCTTGTGTAGGGAATTTTTTTTGGCATGTTTTCTAGATTTTCAGACCCTAGGTTAGATAGAAACTATACAAATTGGCTGAGTTAAGATATTCTAGAAGAGTACGGGGCTTTCCACCTTATTTTATTCTTGTTTCAAGAGAAAATCCAATGGAAGCTATCGACCAAGGAGCTGCTACCACCTCCTAGGTGGGAGATAATGTGGTTGCAGAAAGTGGAGGAACATATTCTTCACACTCACCTCCCTTGGTCCAACAACCTTCTCGAATAAATTCCTCGTTCCATTCTCCCATGGAAGGTCATGTTGATGATACTACTCGTCCGATTTTGCTCCCAATGCTCCATTTTGGGATACCCCTGTAGTATAGGCCATTGCCTCATTTGGCACCCGTTTAAACTCTTCTGAAGATGAAGAATAATGTAGGCAATACTGTGCTTCCATTTTCTATGCATAGGAGATTTATAAGCAAATAGATGACCTTTTAGGCCCAACAGTATAACATTCCACATCTGTTCCTGTGGGATATCGTTCACTTGCCGATTCTATGAGACCCATTGAACCTATTATAGATCACCCAATAACACCCCATAACCCATGTCAAAATACCACCCCCACCACCTCCCATGTTATGTTTATTCCTAATTCTCCCAGGTCTTCTGCACCTGGGGCTCAACCTTCAATTCATGTTTCCTCAGTACCTTCTATTCCTCGGGGGCAACACTCAGCATGACCTACGTTATCTGACACCATAATTGTACCTATTCAAGGATAGACATCTAATATAGAACCCTCTACAGTTTATGTCCCTCCCACCCATACTAATGTGGTTAATCCCCCATCCAGTTCAGGTCAGCCCTCAGGGGAACAACCTGTAACCATTCAATCTTCTAGAGGTTATGGTTATCAAACACCTATAGGTAACATTAATTATCCAACCAATCCTACAGAAATGTCTTATGCTGGGATTCCATACTCTAGTAATACTTTTACGCCATGGGGGAAAACCAACTGGTCTTACATGCCAGCTATGGGAGGGATACCTATAGATACTGCGAGAGGTGTCAGAGGACCACCTTATGGAGTTCCTCCCCCTAGGGGACCTAATGGCCTCGGAGGATCTGGAAACTTTCCTCCTTATGGTCCTAATGGTCCTAGTGGTCCTGGGGGGCCTGGTGGCTTTCTTCCTTATGGCCCTGGAGGGTCTGGTGGCCCTCTTCCTAGTGGTTCCAAAGGCTCTGGATATTTACCTCCTTGTAGCTCTGGAGGGTCTGGTGGTCCACCTGCTGGTGGTCCTCGTGGTCCTTGTGTTCCTAGTGGTCCTAGTGGTCCCGGTGGTCTTGGTGGTCCCGGTGGCCCTGGTGGTCCTCCTCCTAGAGGCCCTAGTGGTCCTAGCAGTCCTAATCCCAAAAATAAACCCCTTACGGATAGATTTTTTGGTAGTTGTTCCTCACAGCAACCTGTCTTTCAGTCCACTTATGGTCGTACTGGTAATTATATGCCATATCAATATTACCAGTATGTGCAACCCAACCAACAGTTATCATTCCTAGCAACTTTGGACTTACCTGATTTGTCCAAGTTTATTAATGATCCCATTCGACACAATCCCTCGTGGCCTCCCATTCCGGTAAAGTTACCATTGGATATCTTGAATTTTTATGGGAAGCAGGGAGACGATCCAAAGAACCATGTTATGACATTCCATTTGTGGTGTTCTTCAAACTCCCTCATGGATGAATCTGTTTGATTATGAATATTTCAGTGAAATTTGACCGGTACAGCCGCAAAGTGGTACATTGAACTCCCACAACATTCGTTTGTAGATTTTGGCTCATTGGAAACCATGTTTCTTACACACTTTCAGCTCCCTATTTGTTATGAAATGGGTATTGATCTTTTAAATTCTCTATGACAGAACATCTCCACCCACATATATGATCATATCCATGAGTGGAGAAGGTGGAGAAGGATTATTAAGGCCTCTATTCCAGATCATTTATTAGCTGATTGGTTTACCAAATCTTTATTTTCTCCTATTTTCCGAGATGTGGCTATGGGTAGTGCCGTTACTAAAGATCAGGCTATTATTCGAGCTCAATATCTAGACTTGGTCTATTCCAAGTCTGGATCTTTTTATGACTTGATTCCTCAAGATCCTCGCCCAATCATCGATCCCACCAAGCCGCTAGCATAAGTACCTGTTGATGGGATTGTTGGTTCAATGCAATCCCCGTCAGCAGTCAAACCTGCCAAGCAACCCCAAACTACCACCCCTACTCCTTCAAATCCTAAGTTTTCTGCCGAGGTCAATTCCATTCAAAGTACTCAAACCTCGGCTAATAATAAGAAGAAAGGTAAAAATAGAAATAAAAAACCTGGAAACCAATCAGAGATGCCAAGACCAACCAATAGGGATAACGATAAAGGGAAAAGAAAAGAAAATTATCCCTATCTATTATGTGGTGGTGAACATTTCTCAAAGGAGTGTCCTTGTCGGGACAAAATCTCCCAGTTTCTGAAGTCCAATCATGCACTCGTAGTACTTACGGATCCTTTTCCCTCTCAACAACAACTGATAGACCACATGTCTAATCAGGGTAACTCTAGTTCGTCAGAGGAAATTTGTATGATGTCCTCAGATACCATCAATCTGCAAACTTGAAGTCAGAATTATGACAAACCCACGGATAAAAAAGAAGATCATTCTTCTTCAAGGAAAGCTCCCTCTACTAGTTCTCCTGAATTCTCATCTATTGTCCCCCTATCTATCGTGAAACCTACTCTCGACATGATTTTGCGTCCACTTAAGAGTACTCTTCAGAAGGAAGTATTTAACCCTAATGCCTGAGCTGCTCAATTTTATAACGTAGTTGAAGATCTCGCTCAGGCACCTTGTACAATGTCAACCTTAGAAGTGCTCCAAATTTTCCCTACATAGCGCAAAAACTTGTTATCATTAGGAGCTTTAGACCCGGATAATACTAACTTGATTCATTCCAATGTTGAGAACTATAAGTCTAGGTTACTGCATAAACTTGTTTTTTAGGTCATTACGAAAGTAGTTGGAAAGAATGTTTTTTGAATGATACTAGATGAAGGAGCTTCTATCTTGGTTTTTTCTATGTCTTGTTGGAAATCTCTTGGCTCTCCCGAGCTTGTAACATCACCTATGACCCTCATGGGCTTTGACGGATGGGGTTTCCAACCCCATGGTCTCATATCAGCCCTAGTGGATGAGCTGGGGTCAAAACCATTTCCATTCAAGTAGAAGTGGTGGATGCCCCTTTAGATTACAACCTCCTTTGAGGAATAAATTGGTTCTATGCCATGACTGTTGTTGCCTCAACAGTATTTTGAACAGTCCAATTTTTACATCTAGGGAGAATTGTCACTATTGAACAGCTTGATTTCTGTACGCCGGATGTTACTACCTCCACAGCTAATAACATCCCCATGTTAGGCCAGTCAATTGGGGTAGGCATGTTGAAGGATTCATCCCTTATGGGGATTTTTCCACCCACTCCTCCTAGCACGGATACCGCGACAATCCATATGATCGCCTTATTTGATTGTGAGCCTAAGGGTAAACAATTTGTTGAGTCCACCTCATCGAGTTCACATGAAGCAATGTATGCCACCATTCAACCCTTTTTGATGATCACACTGATGCCATTCATCTAGTGGCTTCAGATCCTTACCATTTACCGTACTGGTTAGAACCTTCTCTTCTTGTTCTAGATTATCTCTCTGAGACTTTCCCTTCCGATGAGTCCATTATGGAGATCATGAATATAGATGAGTCCATTTGAGAGGATCACCATCATAGATCCATGTTCCTCCCAAACACCAGTTCAGTTAGCCATGATTTTGCACCCTTGTTTCCTACTGATATTGTCAGCGTTCCCCAAAGTCCCATATTGTTGCAAGATACATATTCTGAAGGAAACATTTGCAACATTACTTAGACGA
Organism: Pseudotsuga menziesii; assembly: GCA_001517045.1. Taxonomy (NCBI): domain Eukaryota; kingdom Viridiplantae; phylum Streptophyta; class Pinopsida; order Pinales; family Pinaceae; genus Pseudotsuga; species Pseudotsuga menziesii. The sequence goes on from LPNX010033568.1 coordinate 318,780, forward strand.
ACCCGATTGACATATCAGCCAAGCCTGATACTATCGAGCATGTTCATGTTGGGCAGAACTACTCGGCAGACGAATCTAAAGCCTATAAGGCACTTCTCAAAGAATTCCATGATATTTTTTCCTATTCCTATGCAGAGATCCAAGGGATTGACCCATCCATTGTGGTCCATGAGATTAAAACCTATCCCATGGCTAAACCTGTCAAGCAAAATCTAAGGCAAGTCCATCCTCGAAAGGCCGCAACTATTAAAGCTGAAATTGAGAAACTTATCAAAGTTGGGTTTATTTATCCTGTATCCCTGATGGAATGGGTATTGAACATTGTCCCTGTCAATAAAAAAAAGGGAACCATTAGAGTCTGTATCGACTTTAGGGATTTGAATAAAGCTTGTCCTAAGGAAAACTTTCCTACTCCGCACATCGATTAGAATATCGACAACTGTGTTGGAAGTGTCATCTTTTCATTCATGGATGGATTCTCTGGCTATAATTAGATTGAGATATCACCCTTTGATCAGCATAAGATGGAATTCATTTTCCCATGGGGAAACTTTGCATATAAGAAGTTACCTTTTGGATTGAAAAACGTTGGAGCCACATTCCAGTGTGCGATGTCCTATGTGTTTCATGATATTAAACATTCTGTTGAACCGTACCTTAATGACCTCCTTTCTCATTCACAGCGACAGGAGGACCACCCTGGTCATCTTAGAGAGATATTCCTGAGATGCCGTAATTATAATATATGGCTGAATCTGCATAAATGTTTTTTTTGCGTTGAGACGGGACGTCTTCTAGGTTTTGTGGTATCCAAAGATGGCATCGATATCGATCCTTTGAAAATTGCCCCCATTTTGGATCTACCAGCCCCAACTAATCTCCTTGAACTCCAAAGTTTGCAGGGGAAGGAAAAATTTCTCCATCGTTTCGTGTGCAATTTCGCAGAGAAAACACACAGTTATATGTGTCTCGTCAAGAAGAACACTATATTCTTCTGGGATGACCAGGCCCAATGCACCTTTGATAATATTAAGCATGCTTTGACTCATTCACTCGTGATACACCCCGCATATTATTCAAAGGAGTTTCTCTTGTATATTGTTGCCACCGCTACTACCAGCGCCAAGGTTTTAGTGTAGGAAAATCTCCACGGTCAGGAGCACATGATTTATTATGCCAGTAAGAATCTTCTGGATTTTGAAACTCATTATTGATGTGTGGAAAAGTTAGCATTGGCCACGGTCATTGCTATATAAAAGTTTTGTCACTACATTCTGCTCCTCTACCAATGTATTGGAAGACCAGAACCCGATGTATTACATCCTAACTCGTCAGGTGCTCGGGGGTGAGTACTCCCACTAGATAGTCACACTTCAGTAGTTTGATTTGGAATTTGCGAAAACCACATCAAATAAATCCTTGGTCTTTGTCAAGATTATGTGTGATATTCCTTGTTCTTCGATGGTATCTAAGCCTAGTCATTCATTTTCGGATGAATTCCTGTTCTTGATTAGCACTACTGACCCTTGGTATGCAGATTTGCATATTCATCTCCAAACACAACAATTTCAGCTGCATTTATCCCACGATGATCGTCATCATATATGTCACCAAATGAAATACTATCTCATCCTAAATGATACCTTCTATACACATGGGATTGACTCAATTCTCTGGCGATGCCTCACCCATGAGGAGGCTGAACATGTGTTGAATGATTACCACTCTAGAGCATGTGGCAGTCATTTATCTTGGATGGCTAAAACCCAGAAAATCCTTTGCATTGGCAATTTTGGCCTTCTGTCTTCAAAGACTGTCATGAGGCTGTTAATAAATGCCCCCCTTTTCAAAACTTTTATCCTAAAAAGCACATCCATCCTGATCCGCTACACCTCATTATTGTCATTAGCCCATTCTCCAAATGGGGGATTGACTTCATGCATTGTAATCCTACCTCAGCTGGGGGGCATGGTTACATCATCATAGCCATGGACTATTTCACAAAATGGGTTGAGGCCATGCCTACATATGCAGAAGATGGTAAGACTACCGCTCTCTTCCTATTCAATCAGATCATAGCTATATTTCGAGTCCCACAGTCCATCGTTACTGATCACAGTTCTCATTTTTGTAATCAAATGATTAAGGAAATGAGTGTCAAGCTAGGTTTTCTCCATGAAAACCTTACGCCATATTATCCACAAGCTAATGGTCAGGTAGAGGCCATTAACAAAGTTTTGAAAACTATGCCTCTTCGTATGGTTGGAGATCATAAATCCAACTGGCACCTCAATCTTTTCTCCACCCTTTGGGCTTATTAGACTTTGGTGAAAACAACCACTGGTTTCACGCCATTTCCGCTTGTCTATGGACTCAAAGTTGTCTTACCGATTCAATGTCAGATTCCATCTTTAAAACTTGCCATCGAACTTCTCCCATACACTTCTACAGAGGAAGAAATATTTTTGTACTTGAATAACCTTAACGAGACTCGAAGAGATGCTGCCTTGGCTAATGAGGCACACAAGAAACGCATCAAGGCACAGTATGATAAATCCATCCAACCTCATGTCTTTAACGAGGGTGACCTAGCCTTGACTTATGATCAAATATATGACAAACTAGGGAAGGGTAGGTTCGAGTCCATGTGGTACGAACCTTTCGTCATTTCTAAGTTTTTAGAGAAAGGAGCTTACGAGCTCGTTGACTATGATGGAATCCCTTCGGGGCAGCCGTGTAATGGGTTGTACCTAAAAAGGTACTCTGCCTAGGTCTTTCCTAGATAGTATCTTGTATATATGTATATTGATTTGCTTTTAGTGTGCTTTTAGCATTTTCAAATGGTTTTGATTTTAGTGTCTGCATCTGTTTATACCATGTTTTGGTCATGCATATGGATTTCTACAGCTTCGTTGTTGGTGCTTGCCACCACACCTTGAATCTCACCTTGGTTGCTTGGGTCCTCTATTCCCCAGCTAAAGATATGGTCAGTTCAGGAGCGGTTTGTATAGGTCCCACTACTAATAACATCACCGAGTATGAAGCAGTCATCGGTCTTTTGACTGAAGCTTCCTCCCAGGATGTTCGTGATCTAGTAGTCTTAATGGACTCGCAACTCGTGGTTTTCCATTTAAACCATGTTTACACCATTAGAAACCATGTGCGTCTCCATCTCTTCTAGAGAGTATGTTTGCTGGAAATGTCATTTGAAACCATCACTTATAGGCATATCCCTAGGGAACATAATGTAGTTGCTAACACATTAGCTAATTACATCCTAGATTGGCATATTTCCCATTCATGACATTGAAATCAAACATGGTACATTGTAAATAAACATTTAAAGACACATAAAACTCATGTAAAATTCATTGACCATTTCAAACATATAAACACCAGGTAAAGGTCTGTATATATATATACAAAAAAGTTTACAAAAAATAGGTCTTGAGACCTCATCTGAAGCACATAGGCTTTCAGGAAAAATCATCATACAAAATCCTGAAGCTGTCAGCTTTCAGTACATATCTCATACACTAGTGGTGCTCATGATAGCACATCACTAGTCGAGCTACTCTACGTAGCAGCCTACTGAATCGACTTGGTACTCCCTCTATAGATCTCTGATATCTCATCCAGAGGTCATCTATGGAAGAATTTGGGATATCCAAGGTCAACCTCTCTAGGTTTTCCTCTAAATCCGCAGTGATATCATCACCTTGTGGCACAAAGCAGGCTCCAGCTCACATGGCCAACAAAGAAGCTCCCCCAGGTCGCGCTGCTCCAACATCTGCATGAGAATATACAGGTCTCGTCACTTAACATAAAAAAAATATAAAACTTAAAAAACATAAAAACATTTCGTCCATTTTAGGGTTTCTTTCTTCTTACCGATGTCGCCCAACTATCCGCCATGTGGGAGTGGTAGGTCAGGATCTCTGATGAAGTCCATACCTGCGTAAGCATAATCCTCAACCATGAGGATCTGATCATGGAGCCATCTGAAGAATAGGTCACCGAACATCACCCTTCCCCTACCTTCTCCTGTATGAGCCATGACCTGGACCCACCTCAGCATACAGGGGTCTCGTGCTCTCAGACTTTGGAAGACCACCTGGGGTCTCATCTATGGAACCTGCTCGAAGAAAAAGTAGGCTAAAATGGAACCAAAGCCAAACTGCTTTACCTCTCCCTGTCGACACTTAGTCAGCTGATCTTTGAAGACTGGAAGTATGGCTTCCACCCAGTTGAACACCATGGGTGCCATGGCCTCTATGGAAAACAACATGTGTGCCCTAGAAGTCTGGTGCACACCCTAACTGCCAGCCACCCTATGCATAGTAAATAGGACGGTCTGTAGGGGCCCATCTGTCACCTCTTTGATGCATATTTTCTTCCCCGACATGCTCATCCCTGAAGCATAATGACAATCTATAAGCTCTCGAGTGGTAATATCCCCTCTACGGGAACCTGTCAGTGAGATGGGAGCACGCCGTCTCAAGAGACCAGTCAAGAAGTAGATATCCTCTACTTCCACTATAAGAATATGGGCCCCCACCTTGAAGTACTGCTGCTCTGGATTCCACATATGCAATATGTGCTCTAGCAATAGCTCATGTGACACCATGCTTGGGGTATGGAAGAACTTCAGCAGCCCATAGTCTCATAATGCGGCTATACAACCCGCATTTCTCTCAGCTAAAGCATCCTCATTGTCATGTGTTCTTTCTTTTCATATCACCATCTTTTGAGCAACAAAGACCTGTCAAAAACAATCATACCATGCATTAGAATCATCCCCAATCATTAAAATTCAAAAAAATTACTTTATATTTCCCATGCTATTACTTTAAAGTCTCCACGGACAGTACCTCCTATGCACCATTGGAGACAGGTGGTGGCACCACCTGTTCACTATGTTATAGGTGCGGTTCTTGGGAGGTACCGCATATCCTGTAAGGGGTATCCACGATGCCTGCTTTTAAGGTTTTAGGGCTTGCCATATGAGCCCAAAACCCAACCAAAACTCAAAATAAATCCTATGAAATGAAAGACTATGGTTTTAGTTGTTACCTATAACTGACGGTGCTCAAAACGGACGATGGGAACTCCCAGTATTAGCTGCAGAATATCTTGCTAAGAAAGTGCTCTAAATGCTCTCCACTATGGGTAAATAGTGAAATGATTTGATTTTTTACTATTTACATGACTTATATAGGCATTTTTGGGTCTGAGATGTTATACTTTTTACTTAAAGTTACTTTTTGGTCAAAATTTATCTGTCGTAATCCCTTAATGTTCGTTATGAATGCATTTAACACTTGTTTCTGAGTCAATTGCAGGATAATAAAACTATAGTAAGAAGCTTTGGAAGTTTGTTTATTGATTTTTCGTACTTCCATAAAATGGGAAAGGTTGATGAGCGTTTATTACGACACTTTGGTCACACTCTTTAAACCTGGTATCAAAGGTCCAAGTCCATTTTCGAATCTTTCCAGGCTCGTAAAAATTGACATTGTGTAAAGAAACGTTATGGAGTCTTCTTTTCACATCTTTTTCAGGCTCCTTAAACACGAAAAGATCGTCGAGTCCATTTTAGATTCTTTCCAGGCTCGTAAAAAGTGACATTGTGTAAAGAAACCTCATGGAGTCCTCTTTAAACTCTGTTTAGGCTCCCTAAATACAAAAATATTGTCCAGTGATCTTGTCTTATTCACGCTCATTAAAGTATTTGAAGAGTCATCCTTTCGACCATAGGTTATCTCTTTTTCGGTTCGGATGGGACTATTTATGAAAAAGGAACACTCCAGGTAATCATGACTAGAATATTTCTCTAAGGTATTAGTTTACACTTTTTCAGGCCTTAGAGACTAAATCATATGAAAAAGGACCGTTTGGAGTCTTCTTTCGTATTTGTTCGGACTCTCTAAACATGAACGATGCCGAGTTTTCTTTCGTTGGACTCGTTAAATTAAACATTGAGAGACCCGTTTTGGGAATGAACCCCTCCTCTCTTAGGTTCATAAAATATATGAGTCTAGACTTGTCTTCTCACAAGCTATATTGAGTGTTTTTTACCCTCTTTGAATTCGTAAAACCAAAAAGAGGCACTCATCAACCACGATGGGGGAAATGGGAAGGGAATCATTTTGCAAATAAATGGTAGTTGTTTGTCATTACCTTTGAACATGGCACTTGTCTGCACATCATGTCAATCAATTGGGTATTCAGATGATCTCTGTGATGATCCCCTTTCATGAGTCATGTCACTTCTTTGAGTCTTTCAAAAGAATGTAAATTCCACTGTGGCATTGTGTGTTTGTCTCGTCCAGTCATGGTGGCAAGTATTTTTTCATGAAGCCCGATGTTCAAAGGGAATTTGAAGAACTTTTACCTCTGCAGTCCACACAGTCTTTGTGTCAGTATTTTTGAGTCAGCCTTATGGTTACTACATTCACATCATTCTAGAACTATGTTCCAAGTTTCATGTCATCGATGTGGGACTCATCATGGCCCTCCTTCGATGAGACTATTCCTGTCGACATCAGCTTATCATCTAGGAAATAGTCTTAGAAACAATATTTAGTACCTTCATATCTATATGCCTTAAAGACAGATTCTCTTTCTCTCGACATACATTCACATCATTGACCTTTGATTGATATAATCAACTGGGTGTTCGACATCAGGACATCTATTCATGCTCAGTAGATTGACTAAGGTACCTTGGGAAACATTGACATTAATGGTGACCTCCCTCGCACTTGTTAATGGTTCACATCATTGGCTGGTAATCAAGTGGTTTATACCATGTTCGACTTCAAATCATTGTAATCACATCGATAGAATCGTACTTTGTGGAAGACAAGATGAAGAGCCTAGGTATTTGTTTAAAGCACTCATTTCTTTTCCCCAGGATGCGATGGATTTTTGTATATCTAGCATGGGTCCACATTTGTATGGTCTTGTCTATGCTAAAATTTGCGTCTGTATGACATAGATCTACATTGTATGTCTGGTATCTATGTCGAAGTTTGAGTCCTCTATCACATGGATCTATGCTATATTCTAGTAGCCATGCTTGTTTATTCCTCTCATGGATCTACCTTCTATTGCTCTGCAACCATAAGTTGGTTACTTGCGTCTATGAGTCAAAATACCGATGTACTATAGATGCCTACTTGACAACATGCTTCGATTGAGTGGACATTTTCACCTCATGGTGATGCCTTGTTCTCTCAAATCTCTCGTTTATCATATCCCTCTAAGACTCATGATTTTTGGAGCATCCTGTTATACCGAAATTCTATCACCATCATGTGATAATACCTTTCACATACCTACTTGCCCTGAGTCCCAGCACTTGTATTGGAAACTCATACCATTTTGTTAATATTTCACAAAAATGCTCAGCACCGCGCTTTCCCCTTTGCCCAAGAGCGGTACCTTGCTCGCACCGCCTTTCCCTTGTTATCCACAAGTGATTCCACTGCTTATGGCCCTTATTCCATAATCATTTCTTACCTGAACCTCTCGATCATAGAAGGAAAAATGTGATACCTTGGGTAAAATGGGAAAAAGAGAAGATTCTCGAGGCTTCTAGATGATGAACCTCATGGCCTCCCTTATCCCTATCATTGTGGGTCAGTTGAGCTTGAGATCCTCCATCATAGGATCTTAGAGGCAACCTCATCCACAAATCTCTCAACCATCCCTATCCATTGAGCCTTATAAATACAAGCTCATATCCATGGTTGAGGGGATAACTCTTAAGGTATTGTTATGTTGTTGGATTGATCACTTGGCCCAAGCCATTGGAGAGCATAGAGAGAAAGTTGGAGCTTATGGAGATGAAAGTGTTTGGTTTCATGGAGATGCATGTCAACACTAAGGATTGATTGGTTGTAAACTTATCCCTTTTATCTTAATGCAAAGCTGATTTCCTTCCCACTTTACTGTTGTTGTTTGATTTCACATGTAAAATTGTTGGATTCCTTAGTCACTGACATGGATTAGTAGATTACATTCCGGTATCTTTGATGTGTTTTCATGTTTAATATAATTGTAGGTACATAGGTTTACTATCGAAACATTACATTCTAGGTATCTACGGCGTCTAGGGAGGGTCTTCATCCTTTGTCATTCATTTGTTCTGGATCTGAACCATTCAGACCAGAGGAACACCTTGCTGTCTGCAGAAGGTGAAATATTCCTGCTAATAGATAGTGTGATGATCCTTCTTTCCTTACAAGAGAAACCTATGACATAAATTCCTCATAAATTCAATAATTCCTTTACAGTTCCATACTAAATATATCCAACAAACTAGAGTTGCTTCAAAAACAAATTTGACAAGCACCATTATTCCCCCTCTAGATAATCATCCATTGGACCAAATTTTAATTTTACCTCCCAATTTCCTAATAGGTAACCTCTAGTCTGAATTTAATTACCCATTAAGATTTATACCAAATACCAAGTATTTTATACATTACGAAAAGTTTGAAACATGAAAGGTGAACAATCCCAAGCAATTGATTATATCATCTACTTGTAACATAATAGGAAAAATGAAGGAATTGTTTGCATTATCTTTCATACCTATGGCCAATTCATATAAATTCAATATGGAATCAAGACTCAACATATTATTAAATTGAGCACATAAATCTGTGGAACAACACTCAACTCACAAGATAGATCATACAATTTTACTCATAAATTGAAGAATGAAACAATGCAAAAATGGCTTGCAACTGTGAATGATTTCATTAATCAAAAGTAACTAGATAATTAATTACAATGTAGTACAATGGCTAAATATCCCCATGCAATTTGAATCCATGTGAGCAAATTCAAACTCGTTTGACTCTACTTGACTGCAAGGAAACTAAAATTTCCTAAATCACTATCGAAGTTGAAAAACCCAACTCAAGTGTATAATTTAGTCTTAATTATAAGTCATGCATAGCTAACGCCAACTAAGTAGAACTAAATGTAACCGACTCCTAACTAAGCTTGACTAGTCACCAACTTAACTCACCTAATGGAGGTTGGTGTCAACACTCCCAATCACTCCTAATTTGTAGAGAGTGATCTAGGAGGCTCCTAAACAGATGCATGCAAGTGCAATCAATGGTAGTTATCCTTAATTAGTGTTCCCCAGACTTTAGTCACTGGTACATGTTCCCTAATTAAGACAAGTGGACCCAATGGTTCTAGTGACTAAATATATACTGAAAGGACTTCAGATTTAGACATAATTGAGTAAATTGGACAAGGGAGGATTATAATCCTAACACCCCCCCATGAATGCTAACTTGGAAAATTTGTGGGCCCTATTAAATAATACCATAGGTCACCCATTACAACAAGCAAAGTAACTTATCAATACAAGGAGCTTAGAAAAGACTTGAAAATATATTTCTACAACCTTCATATCTATGATGTAGTGAAGTAGCATGCATGATGTTCTTTGCATAGGTATCCTAGAGCCTGGCATGTAGACTTCTCCATCTTCTCCAAAAATGATGATGGAAGGAAGGAGGAATGTAAACTTTTCCTATTTCTAGATGAAGAGGTGTATGATCAACTCTATTCTTTTGAAGGAAGTGTAACTAATCAGACTTTCCATGTAGCATCTTACAAGGATTTTTTTGCATATCTTTGAAGGAGGTGAGATTGCATGACATAGTGCAAGGTTCTTTGTCTTCTATGCGTCATATGGATTTCTAGTCATCTTCCTAGCTTCCCACTTGGGATTAGGGACAGGATATGGATCTGAATTGCCTTGAATCTAAATCTCATAAACTAATATAGATGGTTCTAGAATACTAGTGGAAACTGCAAAAGAAGTAGATTAAATGTTTTTACCTCCAATTTCCAGTGGTAGTTGAGAGTGCACTGTTTCTGAAAATGGCAGTAAGTGTGAGAACTCATATGCCTTGGAAGCATGCTTTGCACTACCCTTCACTATGATGTTCCCAGTAGAGATATATATGATCCCCACTGAGTGAGTACCAAATATCACTTGCTTTGGAGGGCCAGTGTGAGTCATCCGGCATACATATAACAAATTTGCAGCTAACGAGGGGACATAAATCACATATTTTAACTTTCCATGTTCAAGCTTGATAGAACCCTTCCCCTCGGCTCGAATTTGACTGTTATTACCCATTTGAATACAAGGGCCATCAAAATACTGTAAAGAAGAGAATGATTCTCTAGATGAAACCATATGATTGGAAGCTCTAGAATCAATGAGGAAGGCATCTACTATTGAACAACTAGCCTTCAGTGCATGGCATGTCTCTTCATGCTCTTCATTTTTATTCTCCATGGTAAGTCTTCCTTGTGCTAGGTTTCTAGTAGGTACAGTAATGTTATGTTTCTTCAAAAGAATATCCATTTCATCAATTGTTCTTCTCATACATGAGCTTTCTAGATGAAATCTCCTTCCACAGTAAGTACAAAGGGTACTTCATTTGCCATTCTTCTTGCTTCTCTTCAAACATGAAGGCTCAATTGAATGTTATTTCTCCACAAGAGACTTATCCTTTTGCTTCCCCTTACCATTTGCAACCTTTGGTCCTCCAACAACTAGTGCTTGATATATGGAATATCGAATGATCCCCATTTGGATCAACTTGTCATGCTCATGGTTGAGAGATTCAATGAAGGAATTAAGAGTGGGAATCCTCCAATTTGGAGTAGTCATCTTCCCCGAATGAAAGGTTGATACAAATACTGAGTATTCTACACCAAGTTTTGAGAGGATGGAAAGGATGAGTTGATCATCCTCCTTCTCAACCTTGCACAGCTTCAACTAGAACACCAGGTGCTCGAATTTGTTGTAGAAATCATTCAGTGTTTCGAAGTTTGTTGGATGAACAAAAATCAGCTCATTCTCTAGCCGATAAATACTCAGGTCATCCTAATTATCAAATAAGGAAGAAAGCTTATCCCAAACCTATTTGGGAGTATTCAATCCATTGATATGGAAGAGAATATCTCTAGATATTGAGAGGCACAACCATCCATATGCTTCATCAAGCCTATTCCAGTATTTTACTTTGTCAACATAATGAACCGACTTTTCCTTTGTCTCCATTGTGAGTCTGAAGAGTCTTTTGGAGTGAAGATGCATATCCATGTCCTTCTTACACTAGTGGTAGTTGAAAGGAGTGATAACCTCCATTGGAGGGGTAATTCTGCAGCTTGCAGCGAATGCAGTGAAGTAGATTGAGATATTGTAGCGAATACAGTGAAGGAGACTGAAAACTTGTAAATCACACAATAAAAAAAACAAAGTAAGGTCGAGATCCTACACTTTTGGAATTTTCATCATACCCAGCATAGTTGATCAAGCAAGCTTGATCAACAATTCCATTACTTGGGATATTAACTGGTAAATTCTCTGCTTCTAGTGCAGTGTTGGAAGGAGCAATTTTGGTCAGATTGTTTTTTTGATCCAAGTATGGATATGTAGTAGGAGAGTTTCCTTGTCACGTAGAGTCTCTGATGCCATATTAAATTGAGCACATAGATCTATGTACCAGCACATAACTCACAAGACAGATCATACAATTTTAATCAGAAATTGAAGAATGAAACAGTGCAAAAATGGCTTCTAACTATGAATTATTTCATTAATAAAAATTAATTAGATAATTAATTATAATTTAGTGCAATGGATAAATAGCCTCATGCAATTCAAATCCATGTGAGGAAATTCAATTTGGTTTGACTCTACTTGATTGCAAGGCAACTAAACTTGTCTAAATCACTATTGGAGTTCAAAAACCAAACTCAACTATGTAATTTAGTATTAATTATCAATTAACTAGTCTAACTGACTCAGGTGGGTGAGTAAATGTGCCTCACCCACATGCAGCCATGCATAGCTAGATCTAACTGAGTATAACTAAATTTAACATGCTAGAATTAAATGTAACTGGAACCTAACTGAGCTTAACTAGTCACCAACTAAACTCAACTAATGGAGGTTGGTGTCAGCACTCCCTGTGGCTCCTAATTTGTAGTGATTGATCTGGGAGGATCCTAAACTGATGCATGCAAGTTTATTCCATGGCATCTAGCCTCAATTAGTGTTTCCCACACTTTATTAACTGGTACATGTGCCCCAATTAGGCCAAGTGGACCCAATGGTGCTACTAACTAAATATAGACTGAAAGGACTCCAGATATAGACATAATTGACCAAATTGGACAAGGGAGGATTATAATCCTAACACATATCACTCCTAGAACCATTGGAGAAGATTATAATGTATTCGAAAAACATAAGGAAGGAAATAAATAGATATCCTTTTATATGAATACCCTTAAAAGGAATCTTTGACTTTGTATCAATAAAATCCCTACTTAAACCCTCTACCACCAACAAGAACAAGAGAGGATATAATGGACATTCATGTCTAATACCCTTCCACATGTTCACAAATCTGGAGGTTCCTCCAATCATAAGAATATTGAAGGATAGGAATTGGATACAACTAGTGATCCATTAAGTAAAAGAAAATTTGGAACCAATATGATTTAGTAAAAACATCATATAAGTCCAACTTACTTGATTAAATTCCTTTGTGAAATAAATTTTGATTACTATTTCTTGAATTTTTTTTCATTCTATTGAATGGAGACCTTGTTGTGCAACTCCTATGGAATCATGAATTTATCACATTTTTAGAAAGAAAATATGTTCCAAGGAGATATATGCCGATAAGATATATTGAAGTCTATGGGAGATTATTTTTTATATTTCTCTAAATTACAATTGCAAAGTTATATAACACAAAAAAATAGTCAAAAGACCAGGGATTGTCTATTTTAGGGATAAAAGTAAGAACGTCTGGCTTAAAATAATGTAATTTTCTTCAATATTCCATTACTTGAAGTAGGTCATCCTTGAGAAGCTCCAAAAACTAAAAAAAAATTCAATTGACTAGCAATATAGTTTGGGGATGTAACATCCCCTTACTACCTCAACCTAAAACACAAGGTGTAAGTATATGGCACTGTAAGTACCAATATTACTTCCAAAAATTATTATTCATGCAACTGATAGTCTTAGAAGGCTTAAAGCTTGACATGACAAAAATGATTGGGGTCAAATCAACTAGGGTAAAGGTAATGGATGAGCGAAACCTTGGGGGATCTAGTAATGATAACCGTTGTCATAGTGGCTCGAAAACTTGCGAAAGGGAAGCGATTTAAAGATCCTCAGTTGGGAATTAAGGTCCTTAATAGTAAGGGAACACTCACTAACTCCTTACATGCTTAAATTGTGAATGGTACCTACCATTTCTTATCCACAACATCCCAATAATCCATTAATAATAAATAATTTATTATTGATAGTGGAAAGAGGATATTAAACTTTAAAGTAAGATCCCTCTCTATATATGTATAGATATGAAAGATTATAGTAAAGGAAGCATTATTTCCTTAGACACCTGAAGGTTATACGTAAGTATATTTAAACAAAAAGAACTAAAAATCTTGATAGGGTGTAATGAAAAGATGAAATCATGATACGTTGGATATTTATGCAAAGTGTTTTATTTTCTATGCCAAATAGGCATTATAAATGATAAAGGAACCTTTTCATGGCTTAGTTAGATAATTTTTTAAGGTGAGTAATGCAATTGCTTAATTGTTAATTGTGATAGTCCAAAATCCAAAGGTTATGATTAAAAAGCATTACATTTTATTTACACAAAGTATTATTAAGCCATCTTGAAATTAAGATCTATCAAATCACTAATGATCTAGACTTTAGGTGAAATGATCAACCTAAGTGTGCAACTCATTTACTTGAATAAATAGTGGTAACTTTATGACATATATTATCTTTTACAAGGAAATAGATGGATATTTTCGTTCATGATAAGGTTATGTACTAAAGGGATATTAAATGTTAAAAATGATATTTTAGTACCAGATGCGCTCGAGGAAACGGGCTAAGAGAACAACAACAATATAAAAGGACTAGGAAAGAGGGTGAAAGGGGGAGAAAGAGCTAGAAGCTCAATAATTTTTCTTATTGATACGTCTATTTTTTTGTGGAAACTCAATACGAGAAATTGGGATATTTTCATTGCATGCTTATTGCTGCATTCGGTTATGCATGATTGTCATGTCTCACTGACTACGAATCGAAGGATAGTGGGTGATTTCATTTGAGGAAATCGATCCCATGGACATTGTTTGATTTTCTTGATTTTCATGTAATGGTTATTGAAGTTGTTCGATTTTATTGATTTTAAATTATTGCTTATTGAAGCCAAGGAAGGATGGGCGATTTCAACTAATGAAATCAATCCCATGCTAAATGATGATTTTTGTGTATTACTTATTGAAGTCGAGACAGGATGGGTGATTTCATTCAAGAAAACAAATCCCATGCTAAATGTGTTTTTTATTTATTACTTATTTGAATCGAAGGGAGTATGGAAGTGGAATGATTTGGGTTGAACATAGGTACAGTGGCTCATAGGATGGATTCCTGGATGATAACACTTACCTTAGCCCCGTGTATCCCTTTGTGATGAGATTTTTCTACGGGAACCTACAATCATTTCCTCTGCTATTTATTTACAACATTGATCATTGTATTTTTCCCTAGAGGATTCTAGAGAAACTCTATACAGGTTCCAAATGTACATGTTATTGTTGTGGTATGCAGTTTTGTCCTTTTCTTGTGATTTCTTATCTGCAGCATTGTTTTGTGTTTTATTTACCCATGTACTCATTTAGATCGGAACCAAATATCTACATTTTATGATAGATCCTTGTATGTGTTTCACTATGGAACACTATCTGCATTTTATATTTTTGTATGAAATCACATCTAAGCCTAGTAGTTGTGCTTTATTGCTCAATTTTGGTATGCATTTAGACTTGGGATAAATCAAATCCTTGTATGCATTTTTATATATATGAATATCAGATTTGATAGCTCATGAATGGTTCATGTGATTCCTTTATTAATTATGTTTTATCTGGGTAAACATCATATTCATTAGGTTAAAAAATGGATATGCAGTTCCTTCTATTGATTGTGTTTTATCTTGATGAATCTTAGAGTGATAGCTCCAAAATGGGTTAACATATTCCCTTTATTGATTATGTGTTTCTTTTTATCTGGATAAATATCATATTTTCTAGCCTTCAAAATGGAAATGTGTTTCTTTTAATTGATTGCATTTTTTATTTGGAGGAATGTCAAATTTGATAGCTCGAGAATGGAATATACAATTTCCTTTCTGGATTGTGTTTTATTGGGATGAATATCATATTAGATAGCTCCAAAATGGTATATGTCTTTATTTTCATTCGAGTGCATTTTGATCTGTATGGATAAAAAGAGCTCTTAAAATTGTTATTTGTTTCTGTTTTTGTTTTGATCTCGCTTATAGGATGCTTCGGGAGATCATAACTCAACTCTGTATGCTGGGTCCATTTGATCATTATTCGATTTGGAATGTAGATTTGTGTGCTTTTCCCATTGGTTTACAATGGGATATGAATGGTGTTGTTGGAAAACATCAGAGAATCATAACTCTTTGTGGGTTGTCCATGTAATTATTAATTTATATGGCATCCATTAATGATAAATAATAGATTTAGGGAGATATTTAATGTTGTCTATTTTTTTTATATCTAGTTTGGAATTTGTGTCTGCATGGTTATGTGGTAAGCAACTGGTATAATAGATATAGATTTGAATTTATGTATATGTTAATCTCTACAGGTGCTCTGGTGTTCCGAATTCATATATGGAGAGTCCATGATCATTATTTAAGTTCAATCTATTACTTACTTTCTCATCTACTTATTTCATGTCCGAGAAAGGAAGCGCTTGATCTTGGTGAAGCGCCCTAAATAACATAGGTAGGATATATGCCCGATGAAGGGTATCATCCTCGTGTTGGGTAGCTTGGGTTAGTACTAGGAGTACTATTAACACTTGGAGACTTTTCTTGGATGGAGGACATCTAAGAGAAACCAGAAGGGAACCTTTGAAGAATAATACTTGTAAAAAGGTTCATGCATTGTAAGAAATTATGTTCCTATGAGGTAGTATGCTTACTCGTGAGTGAATATAATAAATAGGAGTACTGGAACCATTGTGAAATAATAAAATTAAAAAGTTTTTGTTTTGATTTATGCATATGTTTTTTATGTTGATCATTAGTAGACATCTAGATGGATTGTTTGTATTTCGGGTTGGTGACCTAAAACACTTACTGTAATCCTAGTAATCTAAATTATTAAGGTATGCATGGCATGTTGAGCAAAGAGTATTTTCACCTAGATAATTTCAGTAAAGAGTGACACTCCAAAAGGTCAAGTAAAACAAGTTTAACTTATCCATTCTTCTATTGACATTAGAGTTATGAATGATTATGATGGTATTCTAGGTAGACCTTGTGATATCTTGCAGGGTACAAGTTAAGGGACAACAAATATGAAGGATATCACAAAGGATGTGAAAGAACTCCATGAGAACCTAAGGATGTAATGAAGACAAAGTTTCAAAGAGCATGCAACACTAAGGACGATGTTAATTCTAAGGGGGAAAGGATGTAGCATCCCCTCACTACCTCAACCTGAAACACAAGGTGTAAGTATACGCCACTGTAAGTACCAAACTTACTTCAAAAAATTATTATTGATGTAACCCATAAGGTTATAAGGATGAAATATTGACACGACAAAAATGATTGAGGACGAATCTAGTAGGGGAAAGGTAAAGGATAAGTGAAACCTTGGCGGATCTAGTAATGACAATCGTTGTCATAATCATTTAGAAAATTGGAAAATGAGAGTGATTTAAAGATTGTCACTTGCGACGCAAGGTCCTTAATACTAAGGGAACGCTCACCAACTCCTTACATGCATAAATTGTGAGTGGTACCTACCATTTCGTACCCACAACAACCGAATAAGCCGTTAATACTAAATAATTTATTGTCAATAGAGGAAAGAGGATATTAAACTTTAAAGTAAGATCCCTTTATATATATGTATAGATATGAAAGATTATTGTAAAGGAAACATTATTTCCTTAGACACCTGAAGGTTATACATAAGTATATTTAAACAAAAAGAACTGAAAATATTGATGGGGTATAATGAAAAGATGAAATCATGATACCTTGGATATTTATGCAAAGTGTTTTATTTTCTATTCCAAATAGGCATTATAAATGATAAAGGAACCTTTTCATGGCTTAGTTAGATAATTTTTTAAGGTGATTAATGCAATTGCTTAATTCTTAATTGTGATAGTCGAAACTCCGAAGGTTATGATTAAAAAACATTACATTTTATTTACACAAAGTATTATTAAGCCATCTTGAAATTCAGATCTTTCAAATCACTAATGATCTAGACTTTAGGTGAAATGATCAACCTAAGTGTGCAACTCATTTACTTGAATAAATAGTGGTAACTTTCTGACATATATTATCTTTTAGAAGGAAATAGATGGATATTTTCTTTCGTGATAAGGTTATGTACTAAAGGGATATTAAATGTTAAAAATGATATTTTAGTACCAGATGCGCTAGACAAAAAGGGCTAAGAGAAGAACAACAAGATAAAAGGACCATGAAAGAGGGTGAAAGGGGGAGAAAGAGCTAGAGGCTCAATAATTTCTCTTATTGATACGTCTATTTTTTTGTGGAATCTCAATACGAGAAATTGGGATATTTTTCGTTGCATACTTATTGTTGCATTCAGTTATGCATGACTATCATGTCTTACTAACTAGGAAACAAAGGATACTGGGTGATTTCATTTGAGGAAATCGATCCCATGGCCATTGTTTGATTTTCTTGATTTTCATGTAATGGTTATTGAAGTTGTTTGATTTTCTTGATTTTCAAGTATTGCTTATTGAAGGCGAGGAAGGATGGGCAATTTCAATTGATGAAATCGATCCCATGTTAAATGATGGTTTTTGTGTATTACTTATTGAATTCGAGAGAGGATGGGCGATTTCATTCAAGAAAATAAATGCCATGCTAAATGTGTTTTTTATTTATTACTTATTTTAAATCGAAGGGAGGATGGAAGTGGAATGATTTGGGTTGAACATAGGTACAGTGGCTCATAGGATGGATTCCTGGATGATATCCCTTACCTTAGCCCCTTGTATGCCTCTACGATGATATTCTTCTGTAGGAACCTACAATCATTTCCTCTCCTATTTATTTACAACATGGATCGTTGTATTTTTACCTAGAGGATTCTAGAGAAACTCTATACATGTTATTGTTGTGGTATGCATTTTTTTCCTTTTCTTATGATTTCTTATCTGCAACATTGTTTTGTGTTTTATTTACCCATGCACTCATTTAGATTGGAACCAAATATCTACATTTTATGATAGATCCTCATATGTGTTTCAATATGGAACACTATCTACATTTTATATTTTTGTATGAAATCACATCTAAGCCTAGTAGCTGTTTTTTATTGCTCAATCTTGGTATGTGTTTAGACCTAGGATAAATCAAATCCTTGTATGTATTTTTATATATATGAATATCAGATTTGATAGATCCTGAATGGTTCATGTGATTCCTTTATTGATTATGTTTTTTCTAGGTAAACATCATATTCATTAGCTTCAAAAATGGATATGTGGTTCCTTCTATTGATTGTGTTTTATCTTGATGAATCTTAGAGTGATAGCCCCAAAATGGGTTAAGAGATTCCCTTTATTGATTATGTGTTTCTTTTTATCTAGATAAATATCATATTTTCTAGCCTTCAAAACGGAAATGTGTTTCTTTAAATTGATTGCATTTTTTATTTGGAGGAATGTCAAATTTGATAGCTCGATAATGGAATATATGATTTCCTTTATGGATTGTGTTTTATCGGGATGAATATCAGATTAGATAGCTCCAAAATGGTATATGTGTTTCTTTTCATTCGAGTGTGTTTTGATCTGTATGGACAAGAAGAGCTCTTAAAATTGTTGTTTGTTTCTGCTTTTGTCTTGATCTTGCTTATAGGATGCTTTGAGAGCTCATAACTCAACTCTGTATGTCGGGTCCATTTGATCATGATTCGATCTAGTGTGTAGCTATGTATGCTTTTCCCATTTGTTTACAATGGGATATGAATGGTGTTGTTGGAAAACATCAGAGAATCATAACTCTTTGTGGGTTGTCCATGTAATCATGGATTGATATGGCATGCATTAATGATAAATAACATATTTACGGAGATCTATAAAGTTGTCTATTTTTTTATATATAGTTTGGAATTTGTGTCTGCATGGTTATGTGGTAAGAAACTGGTATAATTGATACAGATATGAATTTATGTATATGTGTTATGGAGAGAAACTCAAATGGCTTGGGGTACCAAAACAGACAGCTCGACTCTAGAAATCAATCCTTTCCAATATGTAATATAAATTAAATGTCTAACACTAAAGGATCAGACCTTGTACCTTGTTCCAGACGGTTGAAGTAGATCCCCGTAGAGATTTCCAACTTCAGCTGGAATTGATAGATTACTTCCTCAACAACAAGTAAACAATACAAGCATTCTACATATCATGGTGTTAGATCTATTCTAGAATATATAATCTATAATGTACAAGTATTTGACATAATTCCATGGATACAATATTCATTCAAACACACATTATTGGATAGGAAAAGATATTTCTATTAATATAAATCAGAGATCACAAGATACAACCTCTGACGGCACGTCTACGAACGAGAGAAACTGAATCCACACTTGGGCCTCCACCACCTCAATCCTCCATCTCTCGATCGAAAGCTCACAAGCAAAAGGCAAGCTTGGGAAGAACACACTAGTGCTCCAAAGGACAAAGGGATGCAGACTCAAGCATAAGTTTTAGCAACAATGGACTATAGTTTCTTTGCTCTCAATTCTCTCTTCTTGCCTTCAATGTACCAAGGGGTTCCTTATATAGCTTTTCAAAGGGGTAATGAAAGGTCAAATCCGAGCGATCTCAAGGCATAGGGAAGGCCAGGAGTCAAATGAGTTGGATCTATGTCAAGGAAAACTCCAAAAGGATTTGGATTATGTACACATCCTGATGTACATAGTTTTAGTGGTCAAACCCACATATATACGTGCTTATAGGTTTAAAAGTCCCATGTATCATTTTTCACATGTTTTTAGGGATGATCAAGGAAACATTAAAGGACAAAAAATGGTCCATGGGGTCCAAGGAGTCTGCAGCAGGACAGGGGTAGGCCATACAAAGTGTGATTCACCTAGAGTGGTGAAATCAGCTATAATAGATGCCCCCTAATGTATGAGGTTAGAGGGGTCATACGATGTCTGAAATACATTATAAGTCCATCCTAGAAGTGGAGTGATGAAGGATCCCAAATGGAAGACCAGCCACCCAATCAGCATAGTACACTAATACAACTCTGCACATAACTGCAAATACATATAGCAATCCCAGATACATAAGAGTACAATGACCATGAATATGCATGATACATGATATCACATATGTGGTCATCGCGACGTACAATATACATAAATTAGAATCTCCATGATGAAGATATACAAAAGACCATGATCTCCATAATGGCTGAAGATATAACAGATCAAGATCTCCATAGTGGCTAGAAATATATGACATATACTGGAATCAATTCATGAGAGCTGAAATCTCATGAACACTGGCACGATCAAGGAGGTAGCATATAAGAGATGCCGCCAATCTGGAAATTCTTCTACACAAACCGCTACGAGTACATGTCCTACTATGCGAATAGAGGTGTCAAGGTCGAACATAGTAGTCCATTGTCTGATTACCGGTCATTAATGTGTACCGTTAATAGATGCAAGATCACCCATCGATAATGAAAATGGGAATCAAGGTACTAGAGTGCAAACTAACAAGTGTGAATAAATGTGTTGAAGTTGAAAAATTGAGAGGATCCATCGATCAAGGGACATTGATGTATTCCCAAAAACTATCAATGGAGGGAGAACCTGCCACTGATGACTGTAAGTCTCAAGGCACTCAAAATGAATCTAGATTACAATCCTAGAATAAATGATCTGAAGTTGATGGGATGAAATCCGCTGGAAGGAGGGCATTAAGGCCTCCCCCATCATCCAACATGAGGTACTCAGCAAATCTGTATAATGTGGAAGGACTCGATCATAAGGTGCATGAACCAGTAATTGTACCGGGAATGGCCGACATGCAAAGTCAAGATAATTGAGGAATGGATGACTTAGGCTTCAACTTCCTTCGAACAAGAGCATAATGGTGTATGGTGACTGAATGAAGGAAGCATAGACTCGATATACAAACTGGGACATCTCTGTGACACAGGAGGCATCAACAGAGGATTCATAGGGACTGGAAGCTTAACCAGTCGGTGTAGAAAAACTTAGATAAATGAGTACAGATCCGAAAGTCAAACTATAACCCAACCAATGGATCCTCGAAGGTGACACGAATCGACAACTGCCATGTTATTTTTTCATCATATAAGCTAGCATTATGATCTTAGGATCTTTTAACTAAGAGAATAACAAACACAGCAATAAAACATAAGCACCAAAAAGGGGAAAACCATAAAGGAGAAAACCCCACAACTTCCTCAGAGATAGAATCAGCACCAAAATAGTAAAACCAAAAAATAGTAAGATGATGTCCCGACAGCAACAGTCTCTCTCTCTCTCACTAAGAGAGCTTCTCCTCTCTCACTCATGTGCCCCAATGAGTCAGTGTGAGTGTTGCATGTGATAAATAGAGAGGCTCTCACTCTCTATTTATATTCTTCTGTGCAGTTGAAGTGCACTCCAACATGTCGTCCTCACTTAACAATTACTTACTAGAGCCGACATCTCTAGGAGTGTCTAATAACCCTAGTTCCCCACCACTTGTGGGGACTTTGCCTCCTCCGACCAATAGGAGGGTAACACAATGGTGGGGACTATTTCCCCGACTTACAATGACTCACCTAGGGTTGACTTCACTAGGAAAGTCTAATAACCCAAGGGCCCCACAACTCTGGGGACTTTAACCCTTGACCAATAAGAGGGTTACCCACAATGACTTGACATGAATTTCTCATTATAGAAACTTCCTGGAATAAACATCGGGGTATGACATGACTCAAATACATTACAATACATCCCAGAATAAACATTGGTTTACAATACATAAGAAATATGGATGAATACATTCTGAAGTTACAATTACATCAACACTCCCTCTTAACTAGGAAGGTATTCTCTCGACACAATTTATCAGCACAAGTCTTCTTCTCTGTATCATCTCGGTCATCATCAAGTACTCGTCATATTCAAGTCATATTTCATTTGGATCTGAATCATCACTCGATTTAAATCATCATTACTAGATCATACTCGATCTCGAACATCGTCACTGGATCATACTCGATCTGGAACATCGTCACTGGATCATACTTGATCTAAAACATCACTACTAGATCTGGATCATCACTCGATCTGGATCAACATCACTGGATCTGGATCATCACTCGATCTGAATCATCATCACTGGATCTAGATCATCACTCGATCTGGCTCATCATCACTGGACTAGATGTAGATCATCACTCGATCTGGATTTCTCAGAGTCATCATAACTGGATCTAGATCATAGCTTGAAATGGATCTCATCTGTTCATCATCATGTGTGCTATCTCATGATTCTTCTCGTCATAGGAAGTTCTACAGAGCCAGCCTTCTTTCATGCTAGGTGTATGCCTACCTCCTCGTAGGTCTTTGGTAGCCCTTACATCTGTCCTGCTTGTCAGAATGGCCAGCACTCACTTCTGACCTATTCGTCAAAAAGGCAGCAGCCCTTATATTTGATCATATAGGACCTAATCCTATAGTCTGTTGCCGCCTTTCACATGTTTCCGCCTTTCACACACCTGGGTCACGTAGCAGAAATCTTCGAGTCACTCGGTATGTCCTTGGGGGCAAGTCTCGAGTCAAGGCTGTCAGCTTGTTCTTGACTCCTCCATTTAGGCTCAATTCCTAATGAAGCCAAGGGGGGTAGACCATATTAAGTTACTAAGGATGATTACTTAGTGTTTTGATGTTTAAACTAACTGAGTTACTTAGGAGTTTGGAATTTAATTATAGATAATCAAAGATGGAAAGATATAAAAGATGAACACACGAAAGCACAATGCTGAGACACAATATATATATAAAACAAGAAAATAACCAGTGCCTTAGAATGGAGTAAAAAATAGAAACAATGTACTTGCATGTGCTTGGAGTGAGTGTTTTGCGATTTCCTCTTGGTATGTTCTAAGTTAAATTTGAAGTGCGAGTTGATTAAAATTAGGCTAAAGAGGGACTCTAGATGTACCCGAGAGTACTTGGAGTATGCCCAAAACTAAACCTTCACGGCTACCCGCAAGGAATATGTGGGCTGAAATGGAGTCTCTAGGGCTATTGTTCATAATGCACCCGTTAGGGTGTGATAGAGATCGGTGCCCTGAGGTCATTTTTCAGAAGTTCCCGCTTCCTTTGGGTATTTTGCCACCGTAAGGTTTGATCTAGGTGTTGGATTTTCACCTGATGGTTTGTCAGTTGAGGAGAGTGATTACTAATTATACTAGTCACCCAAGCGCTTCTGATACATCTTGACTGATCGAACAAACCGCAACCAAGTGCAGAGCATACACATTGGAGTCTTGTCAATTTTAGTAAGTTTTAAACTGGGGGTTCTTGTTTAAAAGAAAACCCTCTAGGAACCTCTTTCGATCCAAGTGGATCTCAATCGGGGAATCAAGGAGGGGTTAATTTTATAATTGTTGATAAATAAATGATAAAAAAAAACAAACAGATACACAATTCTAGTTTCTTAATTAGTCCTACCACGAATCTCTTTCCCCTTTTGGGTCAATCGGGAAATCGTGGGGTAAGTATTACGATTACTTTGAAATGTAAAATATGGAATATGGAATTAATAATGAAATAAATTATACTACCCTATGGATTAGATCAATACCAGTTTGAAAATAAATGAGTAGAAAGTGACGAAAAGGACACCGGCGCAAATCCCCCCAGGGGGGATGGGGAATCGGCTCGAAAGAGCCTTTTCCAAAAATAATTTTATTTTTTATTGGTTACAATATCAGCAAACTGAAATATTATATCATTCTTGGTCCTTATACAGGCTGAAACCAATATCTTACAACTTTGCAAAAATTTTAAGATTTTAGTGAAAAGGGAGACCCTTGGGGGGATTTGAACGCTCCTGAGGCCACTTCCGGACACCAGCTTCCTTTATTTTATATCAAAACTAATAAAATAAAGCGAGAATGTTATAATAACATATTCCCAAAATCACTTTAATAGTACCTTTGGATCATCCTACCTTATCTAAAAAAAATGAAGTTAAAACTAGCTAAACAGGCAGAAAAAGGAACCAAGGAAAGCAAGATTTCCTTGGGATCTTGGTTTGCTGTTTGTGTAGCCAATGAATTATGCACTGATTGCTGTATTTAATCTCTTTTAAAATAGAAAGGAAAAATGGTTCATGAAAACTACTGATGGAGAGTTCATCAATGCAGAACTGAAGCTGAACTGAGCCTACTTGTCAACCGGGGGCTTGATTGAGCTGACACATCAATACATACACTGACACATCAGTCCACAGAGCATCTAGGAGAGTCCACACATGTGGAGGAGAGAGAGAGGGCACAATTCCCCATGAATACAGTTGTAGACCAACTCTGGATCTGATTTGATCACCTTCTTCAATCAAGGATTTGTCAGATCTAGTCAATCTGCTTCAGATCTGACTGGTTTCAATCAAATCGGCTGAGAATCCACTGATTTATGATTTTTCATTTGCTCCATTATTCATTAATTTATTAATTAAAATAATCAATAATTGATTTGATATATGCCCCGGAAGTAGTAACATGACCTCTAGAATTATGAACATATCCTCCCAAAGCAACGGGAGGTATGTAAACCTAAGACACAATCGGTTTAGTTACCGCAGTACAGACCTAACTCGTAGCCATGTGCCGGCTCGAAGGACCACCCGAATAAGGTGGAGGATGTACATTTGAAGAACTAGGGACTGAGGACAAAGGAATCTAAGTAATAATGTACATGCTACTGCCTATCATCACTCATCTTGGATCTAGTATCCAAATCGGATCGCTAACCCTAGACCTAGGAGGGATATGTGATGTAACTTCCACCACTGGGATGGAAGGTGCAATGTGACTAATGCTCCCAAACCTCTCCACATGGTAAGGAATGAGAGTGCCCCCAGGCATAGTGTTAGGCTCGAAGTCGGATTCAACATGAAATGCCAAATCATGTGTAGGGAAACCAGACATAGCATAACTACCATAGCTAGTGTTGGCGGGTTCAAAATGAGTCTCGGCGTCCTCCGGCATTCCATACCGATAACGCGTCAATGGGTAATCAACCCTAGAGTGAGTAGGTCTATCATGCATGGTTCCTATCTCAGAAATCACATGACCTAACTCAGCCAAGTCGGGTGAAGGATTGTAAGTAGGAGTAAACTCCCCATAATCTACATGAATGGGAGAAGGTGGTTTAGGAATACCTTCTAAATGGTCTCCCATGGTGTGTGAATCAATGTGCGAAATAGTCCGACTGGACTGCCTAGATATCTCTCCCAAAGGAGGAGGAGAAGCAGAAGGTGGAAGTCCTACTAAACGATGAGAATGGCGAGGATCCGCACCCGAATCCACAATGACTCAAAAAATAGAAAAGACTCTCTATTTACGTAAACCCTAGGCCAACTATCGTGCATAAAGAAATCACTAATAAAATATAAATCCAAATGCAAGAAAACCAGGGCTAGATAAATGAGCTCCTAAATGAAGCAAATATGTCTCACCTAGGAGAGGCTTGAGACTCCCATACACAACAAGCGGAGGTACGTAACCAATTATTGTGGCCCTCAGCTTCAACATGTAAAGTGACTATGATGTCTAACCACAACCTGGCCGGGACACCCATAGAATAACCCCTACAATGTACACCCTCAATATCCCAGGTAAGGCCACTAAGGTCACCTCAATATAATCAATGCTCAGGAGGATAGTCGCAGGCAGGATTGACCGTATGGGTAGGGTAGAAAAGCCCGAAACTCTCAAAAGAGCCCCCAGATACGAATACAATCCTAGAAATATCTCCGGTGCTACTCAGTTATGACTAGGGGTCATACCAATCAATAACCGCTCACACTACCTCATGCTTAGCTCCCTTTTGAGAGGAGGATCTTGAGAAACACTGGTTATACCAAGGATTTCACACACTCACCTGGACAAACACATACATGTTGTTGTTTAGTGATATTGGATAATTTACTTACAATAAACTATTCCGAGATCCTAAAACCTAAGCTTGTTGGTGCACCCTATAAAAGAAAAGAGTGTAATTCATGTTAATTGAGCATTGATTTTAATTGGCTTTATTACTCAAAATAGGGATATGACCGTGCAACTAATGGTGTTGTGACGCAACATGAAGTAAAATGCACACCTAACAATCAATGCAAATGCATTGTGTCCATGAAAATAGGGTATGCTACTTTTTTGAAATGCACCATTTTCTTCAAATCATGAATGCAATTTTTCCTATATGAAGTCCTAACTAGTACTCCAAAGCAAATCTAGTGCAAGTAGAATGCAAAAATGCAAAATGCAATGCATGATGATAAGCAAATTTTTTTGGATTTTTTGAAATAACGTGAGATGCAAAAAGCAAAAGAATGATTCTATGACCCCTAGACTCTACAAGCACACACAAATAACACTGAAGCAAAGCACTAAGGTAAAATAATTCTAATGCACTAATCTCAAACAAAAATAAAAAATGCCATGACAAGAACCTTCTTAAAAAAAAAATTAGCCTAAAAAAACGTTTCTGGTCAGAAACAGAGGTCTAAACAGACTCAGGCAGTGCCAAAGGAGACTCAGCAAATATCAAAATTCACCCAGCAACTAATTAACTCCCACAAAAAGGAAAAATCAAGGGCATACATGACTGTTCGTAGTAAACCCACGTGTATACACGGAAATCCCTGAGAAACCCACGTGTATACGTGACTGTGAGTTAAAAAATCGCGTACAGGAAGAAAGGTGCATAAAATCAAGGAAAAAAGACAAGCTGACACAAAATTCACACCAATCAGACACTAACATGCATACATGCCCCAAGACTCGACACAAAAACAAGAGAGAAAGAGAAATTCAAATTCATTGAATGCTGATAAAACAACCCCCAAAGGAAAACTACTAAAAACTCCCCAGCAGAGTCACCAATTCTGTTACAGAGAGAAATTACTATGGCTTGGGGTACCACAACAGACAGCTCGACTCCAAAAATCAATCCTTTCCAATATGCAATAGAAATTAAATGTCTAACACTAAAGGATCAGACCTTGTACCTTATTCCGGATGGTTCAAGTAGATCCTTGTTGAGCTTTCCAACTTCAACTTGAATTGATAGATTACTTCCTCAACAACAAGTAAACAATACAAGCATTCTATATATCATGGTGTTAGATCTATTCTAGAATATATAATCAATAATGTACAAGCATTTGACATAATCCCATGGATAAAATATTCATTCAAACACACATTATTGGACAGGAAAATATATTTCTATTAATATAAATCAGAGATCACAAGATACAACCTCTGACGGCACGTCTACGAACCGGAGAAACTGAATCCCCTACTTGGGCCTTCACCAGCTCAATCCTCCATCTCTCGATAGCAAGCTCACAAGAAAAAGGCAAGCTTGGGAAGAACACACTAGTGCTCCAAGGGACAAAGGGATGCAGACTCAAGCATAAGTTTCAGCAACAATGGACTATAGTTTCTTTGCTCTCAATTATCTCTTCTCGCCTTCAATGTACCAAGGGGTTCATTATATAGCTTTCAAATGGGTAATGAAAGGTCGAATCCGAGCGATCTCAAGGCATAGGGAAGGCCAGGAGTCAAATGAGTCGGATCCATGTCAAAGAAAAATCCAAAATGATTTGGATTATGTACACATCCTGATGTACGCAGTTTTAGTGGTCAAACCTGCCTATATACGCGCTCACAGGTTTAAAAGTCACATGCATCATTTTTCACATGTTTTTAGGGATGATCAAGTAAACATTAAAGGACAAAAAATGGTCCATGGGGTCCAAGGAGTCTGCAGTGGGACAGGGGTAGGCCATACAAAGTGTGATTCACCTGGAGTGGTGAAATCAGCTATAACAATATGTTGATCTCTACAAGTTCTCTGGTGTTCCGATTTCATATATGAAGAGTCCATGATTATTGTTTAAGTTCAATCTATTAGTTACTTTCTCGTCTACTTATTTCGTTTCTGAGAAAGGAAGCACTTGATCTTGGTGAAGCACCCTAAATAACACAGGTAGGATATATGCCCGAAGAAGAGTATCATCCTCATGTTGGGTAGCTTGGGTTAGTACTGGGAGTACTATTAACACTTGGAGTGTTTTCTTGGATGGAGGACATCTAAGAGAAACCAAAAAGGAGCCTATGAAGAATAATACTTGTAAAAAGGTTTATGCATTGTAAGAAATTATGTTCCTATGAGGTAGTATGCTTCCTTGTGAATGAATAGAATAAATAGGAGTACTGGAACCATTGTGAATCATTAAATTAAAAAGTGTTCGTTTTGATTTATGCATATGTTTTTTTATCTTGATCATTAGTAGACATGTAGATGGATTTTTTGTATTTCGGGTTGGTGACCTAAAACACTTCCTATAATTCTAGTAATCTAAATTATTAAGGTATGCATGGCATGTCGAGTTAAGAGTATTTTCACCTAGATAATTTCAATAAAGAGTGACACTCCAAAAGGTCAAGTAAAACAATTTTTACTTATGCATTCTTCTATTGACATTAGAGTTATGAATGAATATCATGATATTCTAGGTAGACCTTGTGATATCTTGCAGGGAACAAGTTAAGAGACAACAAATATGAAGGATATCACAAAGGATGTGAAAGAAAGCACTGAGAACCTAAGGATGTATTGAAGACAAAGTTTCAAAGAGCATGCAACACTGAGGATGATGTTAATTATATGGGGGAAAGGATGTAACATCCCCGCACTACCTCAACCTGAAACACAAGGTGTAAGTATACAACACTGTCAATACAAAACTTACTTCCAAAAATTATTATTGATGTAACTCATAAGGTTATAAGGCTGAAAGATTGACATGACAAAAATGATTGGGGATGAATCCATTAGGGGAAAGGTAAATGATGAGTGAAACCTTGGGGGATCTAGTAACGGTAATCATTGTCATAATCGTTCATAAAATTGCAAAAGGAGAGTGATTTAAAGATCGTCACTTGGGACTTAAGGTCCTTAATAGTAAGGGAATGCTCAACAACTCCTTACATGCATAAGTTGTGAGTGGTACCTACCGTTTCGTACCCACAACAACCCCATAAGCCATTAATACTAAACAATTTATTATCGATAGTGGAAAGAGGATATTAAAATAAAGGGAGATCCCTCTATATATATGTATAGATATAAAATATTCTAGTAAAAGAAACATTATTTCCTTACACACTTGAAGGTTATACGTACGTACATTTAAACAGAAAGAACTGAAAATCTTGATGGGGTGTAATGAAAAGATAAAACAATGATACCTTGGATATTTGTGCAAAGTGTTTTATTTTCTATGCCAAATAGGCATTATAAACGATAAAGGAACCTTTTCACGGCTTAGTTAAATAATATTTTAAGGCGAGTAATGCAATTGCTTAATTGTTAATTGTTATAATCGAATCTTTGAAAGTTATGATTAAAAAACATTACATTTTATTTACACAAGCCATCTTGAAATTTAGATCTATCAAATCACTAATGATCTAGACTTTAGTTGAAATGATCAACCTAAGTATGAAACTCATTTACTTGAAGAAATAGTGGTAAATTTATGACATATTATCTTTTACAAGGAAATAGATGGCTATTTTTTCCCGTGATAAGGTTACGTAGTAGTTGGAGATTGAATGTTAAAAATGGTATTTTAGTACCACATGCACTGGAGGAAAAGGGGGAAGAGAACACCAACAGTATAAAAGGACCACGAAAGAGGGTGAAAGGGGGGAGAAAGAGCTAGAAGCTCAAGAATTCTTTTTATTGATATGTCTTCCTTTTTTGTGGAAACTCAATACGAGAAATTGGGATATTTCATTGCACACTTATTGATGCATTTGGTTATGCATGACTGTCATGTCTTACTGACTAGGAATTGTAGGAGACTAGGTGATTTCATTTAAGGAAATCTATCCCATGGCCATTGTTTGATTTTCTTGATTTTCATGTAATGTTTGTTGAATTTTTTCAATTTTCTTTATTTTCATGTATCTATTATTGAATTCGAGGAAGGATGGGAAATTTTATTTGAGGAAATCAATCCCATGATAAATGATGATTTTCACGTATTACTTATTGAATCTGAGAGAGGTTGGATGATTTCATTTGATAAAATCAATTCCATGCTAAATATGTTTTTTTATTTATCACTTATTTGAATCGAAGGGAAGCTAGAAGTGGAATGATTTGGGTTGAACAGAGGTACAGTGGATCATAGGTTTCATTCCTGGATGATATCCCTTACCTCATCCCCTTGTATGCCTCCACGATGAGATTTTCTGTAGGGACCTACAATCGTTGCCTCTACTATTTAGTTACAAAATGGATCATTGTATTTTCCCCTTGAGGATTCCCGATAAATTATGTACACATTCCAGATGTACGTGTTATTGTTGTGGTATGAATTTGTGTCCTCTTCTTGTGATTTCTTTTCTATAGTGTTGTTTCTTGTTTTATTTACCCATATAATCATTCAGATCGGAGCCAAACATATACATTGTATGATAGATCCTTGTATGTGTTTCAATATGGAACAATGTATGCATTTTATATTTTTGTATGAAATCAGATCCGAGTCTAGTAGCTGCGTTTTATTGCTCAATATTGGTATGTGTTTAGACCTAGGATAAATCAAATCCTTGTATGCATTTTTATCTAGATGAATATCAGATTTGATAGCTCCTGAATGGTTCACGCAATTCCCTTTATTTATTATGTTTATCTGGGTAAATATTAGAATCAATAGTTCCTTCTATTGATTGTGTTTTATCGTGATGAGTCTCAGAGTGATAACTCCAGAATGGGTTAAGTCATTCCCTTTATTTATTATGTTTTTATTCTTATTTGGATAAATATCAGACTTTCTAGACTTAAAATTGGAAATGTGTTTCCTTTAATTGATTCAATTTTTTATCTTGAGGAATATCAAATTTGATAGCTCCAGAATGGCATATACGATTTCCTTTATGGATTGTGTTTTATCGAGATGAATATCAGATTGTATAGCTCCAAAATGGTATGTTTGTTTCTTTTCTTTCGAGTGTGCTTTGATTTGTAAGGACCATAAGAGCTCTTATAATTGTTATTCGATGCCCTTTTTGTTTTGATCTAGCTTATAGGATGTTTCAGGAGATCATCATTCAACTGTGTATACCTAGTCCATTTGATCACGATCTAATCTGGAGTGTATCTCTGTATGCTTTTCCAATTTGTTTACATTAGGATATGAATGGTGTTATTGGAAAACATCAGAGAATCATAAATCTGCGTGTGTTTTCAATGTAATTATGAATTCATATGGCATGCATTATTGATAAATAAAATATTTAGGGAGATCTGTAATGTTGTCTATTTTTTTATATATAGTTTGGAATCTATGTCTTCATGGTTATGTGTTAAGAAACTGGTATAATAGCTTCAGATATGAATTTTTGTATATGTTAGGCTCTATAGGGGATCCTGTGTTTCGATTTCATATCTAGAGAGTCCATGATTATTATTTAAGTTTAATCTATTACTTAATTTCTGGTCTACTTATTGATCTTGAATTGTATACCCTCCCTCTTAATGGACACCCTTACTCTTGCTTGATTTGGGTTGGGATGTGATTTTTACAACCAAAGTGCCCTTTTAGACCTTGAAGTGTTCCTCAGTAACCTGCCTTAGTGGATTCGTCGCCTAGCTCAGGGTTGATTCTAGGTGGAAAAACACATGTCAAATGTAGTCAATGGTTGGGATGAAATTTGTAGGCATGATTCCAGTCACGTAATCCTTTCAAAGATGAATAGTGACTCGTAATGGTTAAAGTTTTTGTACAAAAGTATTTCATTATGTGCAAGATAGATATATATCTTCCGTTGTTAAAATTACTAACCAATTTATTTGATCCTATGTGTTAACATGATATTAAAGTTGTGGCTGTAGAGAATTGTTCAGAAAAGTATTTCATTATGTGCCAGATAGATATATATCTTCTTTTGTTAAAAGTATTACTGGTTTTTTTGATCCTATGAATTAACATGATATTAAAGTTGTGACTGCAGAGAATTCATTCTCGTAGTGGAAACGATTTAGAAGACAGTATGGTGAATCACTCTACAAACATACATATTTTTATAATTTACTTACCCTTATGATCAGAAGCATTGCAGTTAACTAGTCTTGTTCTTCCTCAACGGATTACTGAGGATACCAGAACCATGTCTCCTACCAAGGCACATAGGAGTGATCATTACACTATCAATGTGGCTTGATATTTGTTTGAAGTTTTTATTACTGTCTCAAGGATATATATACATGCCTACTCATGTAATGAAATACACAATAAATACGAATGGCATACATTATATAATGAGGAGATCTCATGGTAGTGGTGTTAGTGAGATTTATAGTTTAGACTACTTATGTTTATTATGATTTTTAATATCGAAGTATGTTCAATATTTAGTTGCAATTATTTTTGAAAACTTATAACCTCAGATGGATTATAAAGTGAATATTCAAAGAGGCTAATGATGGTTACTATACTTGAATGTTCCATTGAAAGACAAATTGTTACATTGTATACCCCAAAGGATCTAGTGATGATTAAATGGGAATGTTTCATATAGTATCAAAGCTCATGCTACAACACTTGGACCCATATGGGCTGAACATGAAGCTACAAATTGGGCGAACTAAGAATTGAGTTGTTATAGATAATAGAAAACATTATGATAAATATCAGGGAATACTTCTCTCCTATGTGTTGTGACAATTATATTCTTACGGTGAAGGGTAAGTATATACATACTTTAGTGTTTGAAATGAAGATTATTGCACACTGAATTTGATTGAATCGTTGGTTTAAATTACTTATTGTGATTCTATGTTATTTCCAGATGAAATCACTACAACATGGTTTGAACAAGATTCTTGGATTTTTTTAAGTCAAACCCATTATGACATAAATCTTGTTAACGTTAAATTTAGTTGTTAGATTACTATCATCTTAGTCACCTAAAAAATTGATAGTTACGAATTTGGATCCACCTATCTGTTAGAATTTTATCATTTAAGCTAGCATTAACTTAGGATATTAACTAAGATAATAACAAGCACAACAATCAATCACATAAGACAATGAACACAAATATTTTCCTTGGGGAAACCATAAAGGATAAAACCCTACAACTTCCTCAGAGATAGAATCAGCACCAATAGAAAAGCCCAAAAAACAGTAAGATGATATCCTGATAGCAGTAGCCTCTTTCTCTCTAGCCCCAACAACTTCTTCTTCCTCAACTATGCACTACAACTGAGTGTGAGTGAGTGTGTGATAAATAGAGATTCTCACTCACTATTTATACTAATTCCCAACTTGACAATGACTCACTAGGGCTAAATTCTATAGGAGAGTCTAATAACCCTAGGGCGTCGCAACTGCGGGGACTTTAACCCTTGAACAATAGGAGGGTTTCCCACAATGACTTGACATGACTTGTTTAGGTTATAGAACCTACTCATAGAAACATCGAGGCATGACACGACTCAATTAAATTACAGATACTTCTCGGAATAAACATCGTGGTACAATACATGAAATATACAAGTGAATAGATTTCAAAGCTACAAATACATCAACACTATCAATGGTAAGGTAGATGTCCATTTTGTTTCCTTATTTATTGTAAGTAAAACCAATTCACTCTACAATCATCCTCGTTTGGAGTGAGCCTGTGACTTAGGGGTATGAAC
Organism: Pseudotsuga menziesii; assembly: GCA_001517045.1. NCBI lineage: Eukaryota > Viridiplantae > Streptophyta > Pinopsida > Pinales > Pinaceae > Pseudotsuga > Pseudotsuga menziesii. The sequence continues at coordinate 352,980 of LPNX010033568.1, forward strand.
TATGTTTGTTGACTCATGTTTGATTCATGTCATACTCCTTTCCTCTAAAATAAAGAGTCATTGAACTCTCAATTTCCCCATTTGATTGACCTCCATTTGTAGTATGGCCTCATGACTATGTGTCAGGTAGCATAAAGCTAAGTCTCAATATTTAACCAATTATGCTGACACCTAATAGGTTAGGTCAATGTCCTCCTTTTTTAGAAGTATCTTATGTAATGCTAGATAATATTTTGTCGAATATCACCTTGTTGTTAAAATATTTGACGAATGATTATTCATTTTTATGGAAATGTGTTTATTTTAAGGAAATGTATATATGCATGTGTGTGGTAAAACCATATTTATAGATCCAAATAATATGGTCTTAAATATCGAGTGGTTGACATTAAGGTTGTCAAGTATTTTATGAAATTATGAATACCTTCAAGATATAGATTTATTTACTTTGAACATTAAAGGAGAGTATAAAGATTGGTTATAAACATTGCAAAGAATGGATGCAACTTTACTAGGAACATTTATATAATAGAAAATAGGCGTAGGTATATATATATATTTGATATCAATGCGGCTGTGGAGATACATTGTTAAACTATTCCTAAGATGTAGTATGCTTACATATCGGTGAATAGAATAAATAGGAGTACTTGAACCATTCTGAATCATGAAATTAAAAAGTGTTGGTTTTGATTTATGCATATTTTGTTGATGTTAATATTTGTATACATGCAGATGGATGTTTTGTATTTTAGTTTGGTGACCTAAAACACTTGCTGTAATCCTAGTAATCTAAAGGATTAAGGTATGCATGGAAATTCAAGCTAAGAGGATTTTTACCTAGAGAATTTCAATAAAGAGTGACACTACAAAAGGTCAAGTAAAACAATTTTTACTTATGCATTCTTCTATTGAAATTAGAGTTATGAATGATTATGATGATATTCTAGGTAGACCTTGTGATATCTTGTAGGGAGCAAGTTAAGACACAACAAATATGAAGGATATCACAAAGGATGCGAAAGAAATCCATGAGAACCTAAGGATTTAAGGAAGAAAAAGTTTCAATGAGCATGCAACAACAAGGACGGTGTTAATTCTAACGGGGAAAGGATGTAACATCCGCTTACTACCTCAACCTAAAACATAAGGCGTAAGTATACTGAACTGTAAGTACCAATATTCCTTCCAAAAATGGTTATTGATGCAACTGATAGGGTTATAAGGTTTAATGCTTGACACAAAAAAAATGATTGGGGACAAATCCACTAAAGGAAAGGTAAAGGATGAGTGAAACCTTGGGGGATATAGTAATGATAACTATTTTCATAATGGTTCGAAAACTTTCAAAAAGGGAGTGAGTTAAAGATCCTCACTTGGGACTTGAGGTCCTTAATAGTAAGGGAAAGCTCACAAACTCCTTACATGCTTAAATTGTGAGTGGTACCTATCATTTGGTACACACAACAACCCAATAAGACATTAATAATAAATAATTTATTATCGATAGCGGAAAGAGGATATTAAAATAAAGGAAGGTCCCTCTCTCTCTATATATATAGATATGAAAGAATCTAGTAAAGGAAACATTATTTCCTTAGACACCTAAAGGTTATACGTAAGTATATTTTAAAAAAAGAACTAAAAATATTGATGGGGTATAATGAAAAGATGAAATCATGATACCTTGGATATTTGTGCAAAGTGTTTTATTTTCTATGCGAAATAGGAATTATAAACTATAAAGGAACATTTTCATGGCTTAGTTAAATAATTTTTTAAGCTGAGTAATACAATTGCTTAATTGTTAATTGTGATAGTCGAAAATATGAAAGTTATGATTAAAAAACATTATATTTTTATTTACGCAAAGTATTATTAAGAAATATTGAAATTCAAATCTATAAAATCACTAATTATCTAGACTTTAGGTGAAATTATTAACCTTAGTCTGCAACTCATTTACTTGAAGAAATAGTGTTAACTTTATCACATTTATTATTTTTTACAAGGAAATAGATTGCTATTTTCTCCCGTGATAAGGTTATGTACTTAAGAGAGATTAAATGTTACAAATGATATTTTATTAACAAATTCACTGGAGGAAAAGGGGCAAGATAACAACAACAATATAAAAGGACGAGGAATGAGGGTGAAAGGAGGGAGAAAGAGCTAGAAGCTCAATAATTTTGCTTATTGATGCGCTTGTTTTTTTTGTGGAAAATAAATATGATAAATTGGGATATTTTCTTTGAATAATTATTGATGCATTGTAATTTCCCCTTTTTGGAATTTTTTTTAAATTCCCAATTTTCCATTTTTTTCACAATTTTGGATCTTGACTAGTTTTGATGTCTAGACCTCCAAATTGACCCAAATGCTTCCAAATTTTCTCTTAAGGTACATTAATGATAATATAACTTAAATTTAATGCTCATGTATGTTTTTTTACCTCCAAATTACTTTTTCAAACTTTTTTAATGTTTTGTTCAAAGTAGGAGTCTTTACTAGAAAATTGGGGCTCCAATTCCCCCTAGGTAATTGTCGAAAATGTCTTCACAAATGATCCCAAAGTCACTTGAATTTATGAAAATAGGTTGGGTATGTGTAAGGTACATTTTAAAAGTCTCATATGCATCATGGTTCATTTTATACAGTCTCTTGTGACTCTTTCCAAAACAACTCCCAAGTCACAATTTCGACCCTTGGGGAAAATGCACCAAATCTTCTCCCATTTCAATAAAAATGAGTAAAGTGGATTTCAATTATTAAGTAATGAACATGATACTTGAAATAAAAATTAATTACAATCCATCCATCATACATTTATCAGATATACATTCCTCCATTCGAAATAATAAGCATTACCATGGCATATATCAAAATGGAGTGGAAATGGTCATTGTTTGCTCATTAAAAGTCATTTTGACATACAAATATTAGGAATTTCAACTTGAAACTTTATGATAATTAATAAAATAGAATATTTAACTGATTCCAATCATAAATGGACAATTAAAGGCTCTCCCAATTCAAAATAATCAGCATTACAATGGTTCACAACAAGATAGTGCAGAAGTGACACTATTTCTTCATTGTTCAACATTTTTACATGAATTCTTTTGGGTATTTCGACCTGATAGTATTATAAAAATAAAATAAAGAGAATATAAATTATAACATAATATAATTAGAATTATAATCTTCCCCAAATATATCAATAGCTCACCCAAAGCACAATCCCTCCATTGGCATGAATATGGTGTGAAAACTGGAAATAGTTGAGAGAGAGTGCTGCAATAGAAGAATCTAAATTATTTCCTATAGATTACACCTACAAATAATAATCTATTAAATCTTCATGAAATATCTAAGTGGCCTTTCAAAAAACCAACTAGGATGGGAATCTTTCACCCTTGAAATTGGCTTAAGCAAGAAAACTAGTCATCCACTAGCTATCACAATTCAGAAATGACAATTTCACAAATGAGAAAAATATTCTTCTTATCGATGATCCCAGTATTTTATAAAAAATATTGGCATTATAAGTTTCCAAATACATCCATAAACAAAATCCAAGTCGAATTGTTGTGGTTACTCATGCTATGCCATGTGGCCTCTCTCTTCACCTTCCCTCTTCTCCCAAATTTGAGTAGCAGCCTCTTGGCCTTCTCCAACTCCCAAATTCAACATTTAAGATGATATATTCAGTCCTGACATGTCATTATGTCAGTATGTCACCCTTCATATATGACTTGTGTCATAATTGTCATAGAATCTCCATCATTGGTGTCATAGATGTCATAAATGTAAGGGGAATCTATCCAAGTGTCCACAAAACTCCATTTTGGATCTTCCTCTCCCATGTAAGTTAAAATTCATCCCAATTTACACCTATGAAGTATATGGAAAATTATATTAACATTATAATCTATACAAAAACATTAGACTTCCCATATATTCAAATTTGCAAGAGAAGGATACCATTTAACATAAGAATTCTAGCTAGTGTGGGCCCCATAGTCTCCATGTGTCTTCATGCTCCATTGCCACTTCCATTTTCTCTTGTATTTATTTAATAAGATAAATTATTAAATATTTATCCCCTTATAATTTATTAATATCATTTATTATCCCCCTTATTTGAAAACTCAAATCTTCCACCCCCAAGCTAGGAAACTAGTGATTTTCCACCTTGGCAATTATTTGACTTTTGGCATCCCTTTGAAAAATTTCATGAATATGGAAAATGTTATTTGGCCATTGTGACATAATGTAAAATTTGGGACATTAAAAATCCTTCTTTCCCAATACTACTTGTCCTCAAGCAATTTCAAACATGGTTGTTGAAGAACCTGCTTTCTGTATGATTCTTTGAAGTTGCCACTAAGCTACCCACTTTGAGTCTTTGAGATTTCATGAATATTTCAGAGAGTAAAAACCATGCTTGCTGCTTCACTAATCTGATTAAAATCACCTTATTAAGTGTCAAATCCATCTCCCATACTTCTTTTTTTCCAAAGAATTTCAAATAAATGGGACTAGAAACTATCCCAGGGTCCCATTGCTTTCATTGCACTCCAACAATTAAGAGTGCTCTCCAACCCATACCATTTGGAAAGAGAATTATTGGATCCCATTTTCTTGTATGAATTCTTCCAAAAATCACGAGTTCATAATATATATCATCAAATTATATAAAAATATAATAAGAATGAACATCAAGGAGGTGACTCACCAAGAAATCATGAAAGTGCTTATACCTCCCAATGAGTAGACTACCATTTGCCAAGTGCATAGAAGCTTCAAGTGACCAATCAAATCTGCTCCAATGACATAGGTGTGGATCCCATGTCCCATTATTATGCTCCAAATATATATAATGTGCATCAATATAATCAGCCACGTGTTCTTTCATCCAAGGAGTGAATGAAGAACCTCCACCAAAATCTGAACCCGGGATCAAAGAAGTCTCATCAATACACCCATGAATATGTTTATCATCATGAAATAACAGAGGATTTTTGTTCCAATAATAATGTTCTTCAATCACATATCTCTTCACCCAAGTGTGTGATTAAGTTCCTCCAACATCAAATAGACTAGGCAAGGAGCAAGGAAAATCATGAGTCTCCAAGTGACTCAAGTGAGTATCAAAGGTGCACCCATGTAGATGTGTATCATCATAATGTAAAAAAGGATGCTGCTGAAAATGTAAATAATAATGTTCTTTAACCATTTCGTCATAAAAATTCAATCTAAGATTTCCATACTCCTCATGTGGCACCATAAAAAAGAACCCTTTCACTCATACTTCATTTGGATGAATGCTGCAAAATTTGGAAGTGTAGGATGTAGTAGAAAGAACCAACTCACCCAAATGATCAGTAAGTGAAAATTTTTCATAATGTGAAGTATCCATAGGGGTAGGATTATTCACCTTCCTAGAAAATGCAAAAATTTCTTCATGGGTTGGTTCCAAGGTGGTGGAATTATGCACTTCTTCAAAAATTGTGTAACCATTTTCAAGAGGCAACACAAGTTCCTCTTCCACCATTACTAGTGATTGGATCTCATAACCATAATACTCAAGCACATCAAGAACCTATAATTTTTCATGTTTCTCATGATCCATCATGTCATGAGAATCCTCCAAGCAATCTACCTTATGAAAATATGAAACATCGAAGGAAAAACAAGTGTCTTGCAACTTTTCAAGAAGTTGCTCATTTTGAATTGTGAGCTTATCAATAACTTCATTATTCTTCAAGTAGGATTCATGTAACAATTCACTAAGCTCAATGACATTTTTTATATCATAAAGAAAACACATGAAATTACCTTTGATGTTGCACATTGCTCTTTGAATCTTCTCCATGTCTTCAAGGAATGATGGCTCCTCCAAGGAAGTAGCTCTCCAACAAGAATTTGATACCAATGCTTGAGTGTCATGGAGTATGCTAAGGTATTCTTGGATCTTATTTTCATTCATCTTTAAGGACCCTTCAAGAAAATGAGGCTCTTGCAAATGAACCTCCTAATATTATTCCTTTTTGCTTGGAGCAACTTCATGAAGCTCAAGTGCTGATGGGGAAGTTGATCTTGTTTCTTCTTCAATTGTGACAAGGTATTCATTTTTATGTTTAATGGAATTTTGGCTTGCAGCAATATTTTCAAAAGTGATCTCTATGTCACCAACATAGAGGTGTGAGCACTCATCAGTAGGTACTCCCTCATAGTTCAAGCATCCATCAGTAGATGCTATTTGTTTCATTTCTAAGGTAGCATGTGTCTCAAAATTATCTTCAGTATTTTCAATAAAAACTTCTTCATACTCATGTGATGTCTCTTCATATTTTTTAGAGTTGATTGGGAGTGAATTTTGATCATCTTCATGTAATGCCTTTTCTTATTCAGCACCCACAGAAATTTGTAGTTCCTTGGTCTCCTCCATACTTGTGCATTGATGATTATTCCTTAATGAGTTCTTATTTGAATTATTTTTTATAAATTCCTTCAACCAATCATTAAGGTCTTCATAATAAATAGTTTTATGTGCCAATTTGAATGCTTGCTTAACATGACTGGACATATCATCACCACATGGCTTAATGAATTTATTCAATTCATATATACCATACATAACTTCAAAAGGTTCCAATACCATGCTCTGATACCACTGTAATGTCCTCTTTTTGGAATTTTTTTAAAATGCCCAATTTTCCAATTTTTTTCACAATTTTGGCTCTTGACTAGTTTTGATGTCTAGACCTCCAAATTGACCCAAATGCTTCCAAATTTCATATGAAGGTACATGAATGATAATATAAATTAAATATAATTCTCATGTATTTTTTTTGACCTCCCAGTTACTTCTGAAAACTTGTTTAATGTTCTGTTCAAAGTAGGAGTCTTTACTAGCAAATTTGGGCTCCAATTCCCCCTAGGTAATTGTCGGAAATGGATTCACAAATGATCCCAAAGTCACTTGAATTTATAAAAAGATGCTGGGTATGTGTCAGGGAAATTTTAAAAGTCTCATGTGCATAATGGTTTAGTTTATACAGTCTCTTATGACTCTTTCCAAAACAACTCCCAAGTCACAATTTCGACCCTTGGGGAAAATGCACCAAATCTTCTCCCAATGCAATAAAAATGTGTAAAATGGATTCCAATGATTAATTAATGAACATTAGAATTTAAATACACATTAAATATAGTCCATAAATCATACATTTATCAGATACACATTCCTCCATTCGAAATAATAAGCATCACCATGGCATATATCAAAATGGAGTGGAAATGGTCATTGTTTGCTCATTAAAAGTCATTTTGACATACAAATCTTGAGAATTTCGACTTGAGAATTATGAGAATGAATAAAATATAATATTGAACATATTACAATAATATATGTACAATGAAAGGCTGTCCCAATTCAAAATCATCAGCATCACAATGGTTCACAACAAGATAGTGCGGAAATGACACTATTTCTTCATTGTTCAACATTTTTACATGAATTCTTTTGGGTATTTCGACCTGAGAGTATTATAAAAATTAAATAGAAAGAATATAAATCATAAAATAATATAATTATCATTATAATCTTCCCCAAAGAGATCAATATCTCACCCAAAGCACAATCCCTCCATTGGCATGAATATGGTGTGAAAACTGGAAATAGTTGAGAGAGAGTGATGCAATAGAAGAATACACATTATTTCCTGTAGATTAAACCTGAAAATAATAATCCATTAAATATCCATGAAATAACTAGGATGAAAATCTTTCACCATCGAAATTGGCTTAAGCAAGAAAACTAGTCATCCACTAGCTCTCACAATTCACAAATGACAATTTCACAAATGAGAAAAATATTCTTCTCATGGATGATCCCGGTATTTTATAAAAAATATTGGTATTATAAGGTTCCAAATCCATCCTTAAATGAAAACCAAGTCGAATTGGTGTGGCTTCTCATGCTATTGCATGTGGCCTCTCTCTTCACCTTCCCTCTTCTCCCAAATTTGAGTAGGAGCCTCTTGGCCTTCTCCAACTCCCAAATTAGACCTCTAAGGTGGTCTATTCGGTCTTAAAATGTCATTATTCCAGTATTTCAGCCTTCATATCTGAATTTTGTCATAAATTTCATAGAATATCCATCATTGGTGTCATAGATGTCATAAATGTAAGGGGAATCTAGCCAAGTGTCCATGAAACTCCCATTTGGCTCTTCCTCTCCCATGTAAGTTTAAATTCATCCCAATTTATACCTATGAAGTATATGGACAAGTATATTAACATTATAATCCATAAAAAAACATTATACTTCCCATATATTCAAATTTGCAAGAGAAAGATACCATTTAACATAGGAATTCTAGCTAGTGTGGGCCCCATAGTCTCCATGTGTCTTCATGCTCCATTTCCACTTCCATTTTCTATTGTATTTATTTAATAAGATACATTATTAAATATTTTTCCCATTCTAATGTCTAAATATCATTTATTATCCCCCTTCTTCCAAACCTCAAAGCTTCCACCCCCAAGCTAGGAAACTAGTGATTTTCCACCTTGGCAATTATTTGACTTTTGGCATCCCTTTGAAAACTTTCATGAATATGGAAAATGTGATTTGGCCATTGTGACATAATGTAAAATTTGGGAAATTACATGCATTTGGTTATGAATGAATTTCATGTCTTACTGAATAGGTATCGAAGGATACTAGTCGATTTTATTTGAGGAAATCGATACCATGGCCATTGTTTTATTTTGTTGATTTTCATCTAATGGTTATTGAAGTTGTTTGATTTTCTTGATTTTCATGTATTGGTTATGAAGTTGAGGAAGGATGGGAGATTTCATTTGATGAAATTGATCCCATGCTAAATAAGGATTTTCATGGATTACTTACTGAAGTCAAGAGAGGCTAGGTGATTTAATTCGATAAAATCAATCCCATGGGGTGTTCTTTATTTATTACTTATTTGAATCGAAGGGAGGTTGGAAGTGGAATGATTTGGGTTGAACATAGGTACGGTGGCTCATAGGATGGATTCCTATAGGATATCCCTTACCTCATCCCCTTGTATGCCTTCATAATGAGATTTTATCCACGGACCTACAATCGTTGCTTATGTTATTTAGTTATGGCATGGATCATTGTATTTTCCCCTGGTGAATTTTGAAGAAACTCTGTACACATTCCATATGTCTTTGTTATTGTTGTGATATGCACTTTGATCCTATGCTTCTGATTTCTTATCTACAGTGTTGTTTCTTGTTGTATTTACTTGTGTACTCATTCATATCGGAGCCAAATATCTACATTCTATGATATATCCTTGTATGTGTTTCAATATGGAACAATGTATTCATTTTATATATTTGTATGAAATCATATTTGAGTCTAGTAGTTTCTTTTATTGCTAAATATTGGTATGCATTTAGACCTAGGATAAATCAAATGCTTGTATTTGTTTTATATAGATGAATATTAGATTTCATATCTCATGAATGGTTCACACGATTCCCTTTATTGATTATGTTTTATCTCGGTAAACATCAGATTCATTAGCTTCAAAAATTGATATGTGGTTCCTTCTATTGATTGTGTTTTCTCTTGGTGAATCTCAGAGTGATAGCTCCAAAATGGGTTAAGAGATTCCCTTTATTGATTATGTTTTTATTTTTATCTAGATAAATATCATATTTGCTAGGCTTGAAAATGGAAATGCATTTCCTTTAATTGATTGCATTTTTTATTTGGAGGAATATCAAATTTGATAGCTCCATAATAACATATATGATCTCCTTTATGGATTGTGTTTTAATCTGTAAGGAATAGAAGAGCTCTTATAATTATTATCTGTTTCCCTTTCTGTTTTGATCTACCTTATAGCATGTTTCAGGAGATCATAACTCAACTCTATATGCCTAGTCCATTTGATCACTATTTGATCTAGAGTGTATCTCTGTATGCTTTCCCCATTTGTTTACACTGGGATATGAATGGTGTTGTTAGAAAACATCATAGAATCATAACTCTGTGTGTGTTATCCATTTAATTATGAATTCATATGGAATACATTATTGCTAAATAACATATTTAGGGAGATTTGTAATGTTGTATGTTTTTTAATATATAGTTTGGAATCTCTATCTGCATGGTTATGTGGTAAGCAACTCGTATAATAGCTACAGATCTAAATTTCTATAAATGTTAAGCTCTACAAGTGTTATGGTATTCCAATTTCATATCTGGAGAATCCATGATTATTATTTAAGTTTAGTCTATTACTTACTTTCTAGTCTACTTGTGGATCTTGAATTTTATACCATTCCCCTTAATGGACACCCTTACCCTTTCTTGATTTGGGCTGGGATGTGATTTTTACAACCAAAGTGCCCTTCTAAACCTTGAAGTGTTCCTTAGTAATGTGCCTCAGTGGATTAGTCACCTATCTCGGGGTGATTCTAAGCAGGAAAACACACGTCAAATGGAGTCAATGGTTGGGAGGAAAGTTGTAAGCATGATTTCAGTCTCTTAAGCCTGTCACAAAGTTGAATAGTGACTTGTAATGGTTAAATTTTGTTTAGAAAAGTATTTCATTATGTGCAAGATATATATATATATTCTGTTGTTAAAATTATTAACTGATTTATTTGATCCTATGAATCAACATAATATTAAATTTATGGCTGTAGATAATTGTTTAGAAAAGTATTTCATTATGTGCAAGATAGATATATATCTTTCTGTTGTTAAAATAATTACTCATTTATTTGATAGTATGAATTAACATGATATTAAAGTTGTGTCTGCATATCAGGGTTGAATAGTGATCCGTAATGTTTAACTTTTGCTTAGAAAAGTATTTCATTATGTGGAAGATATATATATATCTTTTGTTGTTAAAAGTATTAACTGATTTATTTGATCCTATGAATTATCATGATATTAAAGTTGTGGCTGCAGTGAATTTTTTAGAAAAGTATTTCATTATCTGCAAGATAGATATATATCTCCTGTTGTTAAAAGTATTACTGATTTATATGATCTTATGAATTAACATCATGTTAAATTTGTGGCTGCAGAGAATGCATTCTCGTAGTGGAAAGGATTTAGAAGACAATATGGTGAATCACTCTACAAACATACATATTTTTATAAGTTAGGTACCCTTATGATCAGAAGTATTGCAGTTAACTAATATTGGTGTTCCTTAACAAATTAATCAGGATACCAGAACGACGTCTCCTACCAAGGAGCGTAGGAGCGATCATTAAATTGTTAGTGTGGCTCAATATTTGTTTGAAGTTTTTATTATTGTCTGAAGGATATATATACATTCCTACTCATGTAAGGAAATATACAATAACTACAAATGTCATACCTTATATAATGAGGAGATCTCATTGTATTGGTGTTAGTGATATTTAAAGTTTAGACTGCTTATGTTGATTATGATCTTCAATATCCAAGTACGTTCAATACTTAGATGCAATTTTTTTTGAAAACTTGTAACCTTAGATGGATTATAAAGTCAATAATCAATGAGGCTAATAACAGTTAGTGTAATTGAATGTTCCATTGAAAGACAAATTGTTACAATGTATACCCCAAAAAATCTATTGTTGATTAAATGGGGATGTTACAGGGGCTTTTATCTTGTTGAAGGTTGTGTAGAACTAAAGTAAGTTCATGGGTGGAAATTTTCTTCATTATCATATTATTATACTAATAATTGAAAATGTAGGGATAATAATTCATACATTTAACTAGCTTTGATAAATTTAATCTTTATTTTGACTTATAGTAATTATGGAAGTGTTTCACCCCTAACCTAGAAATTTCATCAAATTTGGAGACCTTTGTACCTTTCCAATTTGCAATTTTCCATATCGCGTTTGTTAATATTCTCATGTTAGATTGATTCTGAAAAAAAAAAATATTTTCATCCCCTCTTTCCACCCATACATCTCTACATTTAAGACACCACACTAATTCTCTTGCATGTAGTAAATATTTTTTCCTAATTTCTAGATCCATAAGTTGCTTCCTATTATTTTTTGAATAGTAGCCTCCTCCAGGTGACTCAATAAAAATATTTAATATTGCTTTCTATGGATAATAAATCCTCGTTATCCTTCCTACCTTTACTCATCACCCAACCTATAGTAACTTCATCAATCCATTTAATATTATACAAAAACTATCCATGAGCAGATGAGTATAATGAAGATTAAACATGATGGAATGTTATCGATTCTTAAAGGTGATTAAAAACATTGATCCAAGGAGATACATGGAATCTAATAACATACATCACATTTATAAAACTAAAAGTTTACTCTAACTTAATTATAACTATATACAAATGCAACTCCAAGATGGTTATATATAAATAAAAAAACATAAATGTTTACGAGTAAAGATAGATGATCAACACGCATTTATGTTCATTAAAATTTATTGATGGAATAGACTTATATGGTTACTCCTCAATTCTCAACCTACACAGAACTAACCCACATGGAATTAGCTCTTGACCTACTTATTAAGGTTTAATTCGACACATCATCTCACAAACATGCAAATTTTTATTTTATATAACAAATTTGACAACATAATTGGTGTCCATGATGACATATTTTCTTTTTAAATGATGAAGTTAGATTAAGTCATCCTCACTAATCCAATTTTAAATATTGATAGACAAATTGGTGAATAATCCTTGAGGATTTCATTGTAAATAACATATATAACATTTCAGTTATTAGTTCATAAATTTGGGTTAATAATCTTGTTACCTGACTATAAATAACTGATTCAATCTCCTTTATATGTAATACTGTTATTTTAAAAAATATACAATCAATGGGGAGATTCTTCAGGGCCTGAAGCATTGGTGAGAAAGACTTGGTTATAGAGAAGGAGCCTACAAAGGAGCTATCACCAAGGAGAGATACTAAGTAAATATTGTGGAATAAATACTATATGTAAAGGAGAGATTGCACATAAATTATTTCAGTGATTTTTTGAGTAAATTATATGCAAGAGCTTCCACTATGGAAAATAAAGAACAATAAGGATAATTCCTTGATCATTGCCTCTATAAGAAAAGAAGAAAGTAGACATTAATTTTGCTGAAATATTGTAGCTTCGAAGAATATTCTATATGTATCTTTTTGTGGTCCCCGATGGTCCTACCGGGAGAACAACTTGTATTACTTTGTACCTCGATGCTTCTAATTGGAAGAACTAATAAGAGTCATGAGGTAGTCCCCTCTAATTGTAAAGGTGGTTCATTAGCACCCCCAGTGTGGTTACTTGTGCCTACATGTGTAACTGGAGCCTACATGATTAACTAGATCCTACATGTCAGATTTAATTATTAGAGTGAACGGATGAATATAAATAGAGGTGTGGCGCTCCTCATTTGGAACACACACTCTCACTTGTGTGGCGCATTAATGGAGGAGAGAGAAGTAGCTGGAGAAGGAGGAGGATCAGTCTTTGATCTCCCTTTTGGTTTTACCTTTTATCTTTTGGGGAATCTATATTGAGGAAGCTTTTGCTGGGTTTTTCCCTTTAGTGTTTTCCCAGGATAAATCTATGTTGTTCTTGTGATATTGTTTCTTTCAATGATCCTGTTTATATGCTTTTTTTATGAAAATGAAATGAAATACTTAGTGTTTTAGCTCAACATATGAAATTTTAACATGGTATCATATCTATCCTAAATAGGACAACTTTCAAAATGTGAAATAGCCCTCTCTCTCTCTCCCCGGAAGAAATTAGGGTTTTGGGAAAAATTTTGAGTTGTGGAAAACTGCTTGCATAGAAATTTGCACCCTCCTAGAGCGCATATTTTGAGACTGGAATCAAAGTTTTTGGATGTGTGAGTCTCCAGGAAAGTCAAACCCTAGTTTGACAGGTGCACTAGAAAACTGTAGAACCATAATGCTGCAGAAGCTTAATCTTGCAAGTCTGATTTGGAAGGTGAAGAGTTGAAATATCCAGAATCCAAGCACACCAATCAACTCACCTCACTCAAGTGCATCTCCTAGTAAGGCCAGTTTCGCATTCCACAAAATTTCATTTTTTTGTGATTTTCTGACAAGATGGCCCCAAGCACTAAGCTTGAGGACAAGCTAGAAGGAATAGAGAATTTTTTAGCATGGAAATACATGATTGGTCTCATTCTCCAAGAGAATGATCTTTATAAGTATGTCAAAGAAGAAGTTGTGGAACCTGAAGAAGCTGAAGCCAAGGAGAAGCGCATAAAGGATATGATTAGGGCATAAAGGATTATTGCTGAATCCATTAAGGATCACTTGATCCCTCAAGTGTCATCCAAGAAGACTCCAAAAGAGATGTTTGATGCCCTATCCAGAATGTATGAGGGAAGGAACATTAATAGAAAGATGAATCTAAGAGCTCAACTAAAGCACACCAAGATGAGTCATGGAGAATCCATTCAAGATTACTTCACAAGGGCTTCTCAGATCAAAGAGCAACTAGAAGCTATTGGAGATAAGCTTTATGAAGATGAAATGGTTATGACTGCTCTCAATGGTCTCACTAGATCCTGGGAGTCCTTCATTTAGATGATGTGTGCCAAAAAAGAAAGCATGAAGTTTGATGTGGTATGGGAATGCTGCATTCAAGAGGAGACTAGAGTGGAAAATAAAGAATACTTACTAAAATAAGATGATCAAGCCATAGCCACTCACACCAAAAGAAGAATAGGCCAATCTAATTTCAAGAGAAGAAATTTCAAGGAGTCTCAACCTCCTAGAAGAATTCAAATGGTAAGAGAAAATCCTCCCATTAGAGACTAATCTGATTTTGAATGTTATCATTGTAATAAGATAGGACACATTGCCCGAAATTTTCCTATGATGAGGTAAGAATATAGGAAGAGGATCAACAACAATAAAGTACATCATTCTCATCTAGTAGAAGAAGAAGAATAAGAAGGGCGTCCAAGAAAACAAGCAAGAGAAGAAGATGCAGAAGAGTATGTGCTATTCTCTGCAATCTCTAGATATATTACTCTTGGAGAATACACTTTTCTTATTGATAGTGATGCTTCAAAGCACATGATGGGACAAAATAAAACTATGTCCAAACTTGAAGAAAAAATCTCTCCTCAAAAAGTATCCCCAGGAGATGACTATCAATATTTGATCAAAGGAGTTGGTGAAGCAAGTTACAAACTTGATTCAGGTAATCCCCTAAAGATGAAAGATGTATTATATGTACCTGGTCTAAACAAGAATTTACTTTCTATATTAGCTTTAGATAAGAAAGGATTTAGAGTTTCTTTCATAGATGTCCAAGTACTCATGTGGCCCAAAGGAAAGAATATTGAAGATGCAATCATTATTGGTGAAGAAGAAGGAGGCTTGTATAAACTCAACGGACACTCCGAAACAGCCCTTGTGCATGAGTCCACTGACCCTATTGAACTATGGCATAGAAGGATTCCCCACATTAACTACAAGGCTCTACCTCATGTGAACAAAGTAGTGACGGGATTACCAGACATGAAGATCAAGCATGAAGGAATTTGCAAAGGATGTGCAAAGAGAAAGAACATCAAGAATCCATTTCCGAATAGTGAGACAAAGACAAAAGGTATGTTGGAGTTGATTCATTCAGATGTATGTGGTCTAATTTCTTCGGCATCCTTAAGTGGATTTGAATATTATATGACATTTATTGATGACTTTTCAAGAAAGACTTGGATATACTTCTTGAAAGCAAAGAGTGAAGTATTTGAAAAATTCAAGGAGTTCAAAGCCTTGATAGAGAATCTTTCAGACAAGAAAATAAAGACACTCCGATCAGACAATGGAAGAGAGTATACCTCAAAAGAGTTTGAAGGTTTTTGCAAAGATTCCAGAATCAATAGGGAACTAACTACTCCCTATAATCCTCAACAGAATGGGGTTGCATAAAGAAAGAAAAAAACCATCATGGAGGAAGTGAAGACAATGATATATGATCAAGATCTTCCAATGCATCTATGGGCAGAGGTAGCAGGAACTGTTGTATATTTATAGAATAGAATATCTCATAGTGTTATTGGGTTCAAGACTACAGAAGAGATGTTCACAAGAAAGAAGCCTGAGGTAAGTCACCTCAAGATATTTGGTTGTCCAATATATATTCACATACAAAAATAGAAAAGAAACAAGTTGGACCCTTCCAGAAAGAAGGGGATATTCATTGGATATTGTGAAGTATCCAAAGCATTCAGAATCTACATTCCTAAATTCCATCACATGGAAATCAATCGAGATGTGACATTCGATGAAGAGGCAGCCCTCAAGAGATCCAATAAGTGCCAACATGAAGAAGTGTATGCAGAAGAGACACCTCCCAGAAATAAAGAAACTACGTGTCTCCCTGAAGATGAAGCTCCTGAAGAACATGACATAGCAAAACCACAAGAACCTCCCATGACGAAGATATCAAGAAAGAGAAAGCATGCTTGGACAAGATAAATTATACGAGAGGTAGAAAGATATGGAGCTCGTGAAGGCTCCACAAGGGAAAGAAATAAACCTAAGACTTTTCCCGACTATGTACCCTCGATGTGTGATATTGTAGATCAAGAACCTACAAACTATCAAGAAGCGGTACAGAAGAAAGAATGGGTAGAACCAATGACTAAAGAATACTAGTCAATAATGAACAATGATGTATGGGATATAGTTCCCAAACTAGAAGGAAAGAGTATATTATCCTCCAAATGGATATACAAAATAAAGCATGCAACTAACATAAGTATCAAGAAGTATACAACAAGATTTGTGGCCAGAGGTTTCTCTCAGAAAGAGGGAATTGATTATGAAGATACATTTTCCCCAGTAGCATTGTATACTTCGAGTAGAGCTATCATGGCACTTGCATCCATGATGAAGTGGGACTTACACCAGATGGATGTGAAAATAGCTTTTCTGAATGGTGTGACCGAAGAAGAAGTATACATAGAACAACCACAAGAATTTGAAGTTGAAGATAGACATACTCATGTATGCAAGTTGAAGAAGGGCTTGTATGGTCTTAAAAAATCTCCTTGATCTTGGTATGAGAGGATAAATAGTTTCTTGTTGAGCATGGGATTTACCAAGAGTAAAGCTTATCCTAACCTTTACCTCAAGGTTGTAGAAGATGAACATGTCATCCTACTACTATATGTGGATGACTTATTCTTGAGAGGGAATGAGAAACAGATTATGGAAAGCAAGAAGAAACTAGCAAAAGAATTTGAGATGAAAGACCTTCGGTTAATGCATTATTTCCTAGGTCTAGAAGTATGGCAAAGATTAGAAGGAATCTTTCTCAACCAAGGAAAGTATGTAGTAGAGATATTGAAAAGATTCAATATGTTGGAATGCAAAGCCTTGGCCACACCCATGGATTCCAACCTGAAGTTGTTAACTGATGACTCATCAGAGTTAGTGGATGTGACTCATTACAGAGAGATCATTGGGTCATTGATGTACTTAGAAAATACCGGACCAGACATGTGTTTTGCTGTGAACACCTTAATTCAATATCTAGTTCAACCTAGATAGGTTCACTTCGTAGCTGCAAAACATGTGATGAGATATTTGAAAGGGACTATAGACTTTGGTCTATACTATGATAATAGCCATGAGTATATATTGTATGGTTATACAGATGTACATTGGGCTGGAAGTATCTTAGACAGAAAAAGCACATCAAGTGGATGTTATAGTCTAGGATCTACTATCATTTCATGGGTTAGCAAAAATCAATCCAGTGTTGCTCTAAGCACAGCCGAAGCAAAGTATATAGCAGCTTGCTCTGGTAGTTGTGAAGTTAGGCTTTGAAAGATAATGTCAAGATTATTAAACCTAGATTTAGACACTTCCATGATTCTATGTGACAACCAAAGTTGTATAAATATGACAGAGAACCCTGTGTTCCATGACAGATCAAAGCACATAGAAATCAGGTATTTCTACATTCGATATATGATGCAAAAAGGAGCCATAAAGTTCAAGTATGTGAGTACTGATGAAAAAGTTGATGATGTGTTGACAAAGCCTCTGTCACGAGTAAAGTTCAAACACTTTTGAGACAAGCTTGGTGTGGTTCGGAAATACCTTCCCCAAAAGCAGGAGTAGTGATGTTGCAGTGGGATTGTATCATCCCTAGGCACTTTCCCGAAAGAGTTCCGGGGACCTCGGTCCTCAAGAATGAAGAGGGATTGTATCATCCAGGGACATATGTCCAGAAGTGATCTGGTGACCTCGGTCCTCGAGAATGAAGAGGGATTGTATCATCTCAGGACAGATGTCCATAAGTGATCCAGTGAAATTCGATCATTGAGAAGGTGGCAGGATTGTATCATCCTTGAAATTTGGTTTGGAACGGATCTGGTGAACTTCGGTCATCAAGAAGGTGGTAGGATTGTATCATCCTTGAACTTCAGTTCAAAATGGATCTGGTGACTTTGGTACTTGAGAACGTGGTAGGATTAATCATCCTTAGACTTGATCCCATAATCCAGAAAAGGAAGGATCATCTTAAATGTTGATGTAAGTGGACTTGATCCCGTAATTCTAAAAGGAAGGATCGTCTTAAATGTTGATGTAAGTGGACTTGATCCCGTAATTTTGAAAGGAAGGATCGTCTTAAATGTTGATGTAAGTGGACTTGATCTCGTAATTCCCAAAGGAAGGATTGTCTTAAATGTTGATGTAAGTGGACTTGATCCCGTAATTTCAAAAGGAAGGATCGTCCAGGATGTTCATGGACTTGATCCCATAATTCTGAAAGGAAGGATCATGTTTGTTGTTGTTACACCTGCTATAGATTGATGTTAGTCAAGACTTGAGCTGTTGATGATGATGTTGCTGAACAAAAGGTCAAAGAACTGATGATGATGTTTCTGATTGAAAGATCAGAGTGTGATGATGATGATGTTTTGATAATGATGTTTCTGATCGAAAGATCAGAGTATGATGATGATGATGTTTCTGATCGAAAGATCACAGTATGATGATGATAATGTTGCTGCTGATTGAAAGGTCAAAGTGCTGAAGATGTTGTTGATGATCAAAAGGTCAAAGTGCTAAAGTTGTTTCTAATCGAAAGGTCAAAGTGCTGAAGATGTTGATGCTAATCGAAAGGTCAAAAATTTGTTGTCATTAAAGATTGAAGATGAAGACTATATTATGTTGAAAAGCTTCCAATTATTTATAGATGCGTTACCTTGATGATGCTGATGATGTCCTCTATCTCTCTCCTACTATTGTTGTTGTTGATGTTGTTGTAGAATACCCTTCTCGTTAAGGGGGAGTGTTGAAATATTGTAACTTCGAAGAATATTCTATATGTATCTTTTTGTGGTCCTCAATGGTCCTACCGGGAGAACCACTTGTATTACTTTATACCCTGATGCTTCTAATCACAAGAACTAATCAGATTCATGAGGTAGTCCTCTCTAATTGTAAAGGTGGGTCATTAGCAGCCCAGTGTGGTTACTTGAGCTTACATGTGTAACTTGAGCCCACATGATTAAATCAAGCCTACATGTCGGATTTAATTATGAAAGTGAACAGATGAATATAAATAGAGGTGTGGCACTCCTCTTTTGGAACACACACTCTCGCTTATGCAGCGCATTAGTGGAGGAGAGAGAAGTAGCTAGAGAAGGAGGAGGATCAATCTTTGATATCCCTTTTGGTTTTAACTTTTACCTTTTGGGGCATCTATATTGAGGAAGCTTTTGCTAGGTTTTTCCCTTTAGGGTTTTCCCGGGATAAATCTGTGTTGTTCTTATGATACTATTTCTTTCAGTGATCCTGTTTATATGCTTTTGTTATGAAAATGAAATGAAATACTGATGTTTTAGGTAAGCATATGAAATTTTAACAAAGTTTCTATCAAAAGTGTTTAGGAAGAATTAAACAAAATAAAATAGTTTTATAATTCACGTTCTTAGCTTGAAATCATACAATTGTTAATGCAGTTATTTAACTTAGAATTAAAAGATAATGATCCTATGAAACTTGCTTATGAAATTAGAGCTAGCTTCCATGATATTTATGTAAGTTGTATAAAAGTTGATATTGTAACGAACCCAAATTTTTACTCCATATAAAATTATGCTAATATGGGGTAAAAATTTTATAATAACTACAACCAATAAGTCAACTCTGTTAGCATGTTCAAAGGCTATCATTCTCATCTATTCATATAGTCAAATCTATCCGCTGGTTAGTCAATCAGAGACTATACCATTGACCATACTAGTGCAACATAGTGGTAAGAACATTATACCAAATTAATAGTCACATAATTTTAATTCAATTAAGAATCCTTCAAACTGCATACATGCTATTACAAAATCCACCCGATTAAATATTACTGAAACTTAGAATAGATATGACTACTTAATTAGTCGCTAAAGTATCCCTCAATTGGGATAGCAATTACAAATTGTCCCTTGAAAGGTTGTTGAATTTTCCCAATGACCAAGTGCCATCCTTGTACTATGTTCTTGTAACCATCCAAGATAACACATGAGTCCTGAGTGAGACAGTCAACAAGGTTAACACACTACAAAGGATAGAAAGAACAAAAGTAAGGATTATGAAACTATACAGTAATCCATTTTACACTTATCTTTCAGTTATCTACTCCATGTTTTAGTATGCAGCTCCTGCAATCACCACTTTATATATATCTTGACATGCATATTAGTACCAAAAATCAAAAGCATAAATCTTTTATACCAGGTAATTACATCCAAGAATAAACTAGCTATTAAGAGTACTTCCTTCAAGCTTGGTTATTGAAGTGGTGTGCATGACTTTCCTCCCAACCGTAGGATTTATTTGATGTAGGTTTACCCGTCTAAAGCCACCCCTGAGCTGCGCGATGAATCCACTAAGGTTTAGGAAAGATAACAACTCTCAAAGTTTCAAACCAAGGTACATTAAAGTTAATGATACCTTCCCCATGAGGAATAGATGTTATAACATTCTTAACCACTGGTTACCAAATAAACCCTTACCATACATTGCTCAAGCAAGAATGGTCACATTATAAAATGGATGGACACTAAATCCTTCCCTAGAGTTAGTAAACAATGTCACCATCATTTTTTAAGACTCCTTTCTGTATTACAACCACATATTTAAAAAGTTTCTACTTAAGACAGAACTTCCCAAACCTTTCTAACTAGGTTTATCGTACATTAACTTAAGGACCTTTCCTTAACTAAAATATATATAAATACATATATAATATAGTATTTGACTAAGACTCTGTATCCATCATATGGACCTTTCACCATCCAACACCTACTGATTTATTATTATTTACATTGTACTGGTTTAAAGATATTCACATTGCATTGGTTTAAAGCCGAGCGAGCCTACCATGGCACTTAAATTTTTTGCATTAATAACATTTCGAAGTGCATTCTATAAAATAATGTAGTGTACCCACCTTGTGACTTTGTCAATAATTGCAACCCTGAAAATGATACATACAAAGCTATGGTTAGAATATAAGGGATCCAACTGCAAACAACAATGTATAAGCACACACACACATATATCTACTGAAACATGATACGGTTAATAACTATTTCACTGTTCTCAACACATATTGGTGGCCAAAAACAATTCTACCGACAAGAACAAGGGGTTTTGTCCCTTCAAAAGGGAGATCCTTCTATGCATGAGTTTTAAGGGAAATAGAACCTTAACGACATGCGATTGCACCTGTGTCCCAACACGTGCATGTATTCTCATTTAATTATGAAATCCCAGCTTGCAAGTTCAATCGATCGCTTATCTCATTGACGCATCTAAGATATAGAGGTAGAGGGTTACAATGGTCTAAAATAGATTCCCCTGAATCTACAATCAAATCGAAAACAACATCCAATTAAGAGATGCAAGGAAAGATCAAGATGTACTCAACGTATACGCGTGTTTAGGAACCTTTTCTGAATCTATCAGTTAGCATAAAAAAAGAGGTTCATATCACTATACAGTCGAAAGCAATAGCCATAGTGCAGACCATTTTGGTAGGAATTCTCAGAGACAAAATAAAATAAATCGCATGCCAGTGTTGATTATGGTAATTGAAACTCGAAATACCTACAAACACCATCACCCTGCTCGATTAGTTATACTCCTTCATGGGACTGAAGAAATAAATAAGAGCAACCGAGATCCCAACAAAACATGTGGTATATCATGCTAACCCAATCTTGGATCAACTTAACATTGGCTCCCATTCAAGTCCCGAGCATATGCATATGTTTGCGAAAGAATTGTAAGGTTCTAAGAGTTAATCACTAAACTCTGTCCATCATCGTCGATATGTATATATAAAAACCTATGCCCAGTATCTAGATTGCAGATTAGAGGAGGAATTTTGGGAAAAATGTTTTCCCGAGTTGCAAAACAAGTTAAAAATAATAAAAGCCACTCTCCACAGATCGATCCCTTATACTTTTCTAAAAATAGTACACAATTCCTTATATCTACAAACATTTTTGTTTTGGAAACCTATGACAACAATTCTTGATTTTCCCCAATGGAGTACTTACTACAAATCAAAGACAGACATTTTACATCAGAATTATAATAAACATACTCACATAGATTAACGTATGCCCAGAAAAATGGTGATCCTCATGGTCACCTATATAGAACCAACAACTTAGTTGCAGAGTCCTCCAAATGGAATCCACCATTCTACCCCAACAAGATCCCAGTTTTTCCATTATGTAGATTAGAAAGAGCAAGTGCCCTCCCCACTAGTCTTCATCTCCTCTTTATACCCAAAAGGAAGAATAACCAATCCCTTGTTTTCTACCATCCATTCAGCCATAAGGTTGTAAATTCTAGGTAAATCATAGGTCCCACTTGGCATTATGAGAATCAAACTTACCAAATTCGTTCTTTTGAATTGACCACCAGCAGTGATACGTACAACATGATGAAAACTTATGACAAGCTTGGTGCATTTTTTTGTAACCAGTCATTAATTTTTAGCATGAGTTTACTCCATAACAAAAATTAGGTTTAACAACTACCCAACCAAAAATATTCCTTTCCAAGAAGGATTTTCAGAAGGAAACGAGGCTCAATGATACTTTATGGGGAAGGAAAAATATCCAGCAAGGATGTGGATCTCCACTCACATGGCTCCTTAATGAATTAATGGTTAATATAAATCCATAACAAGATGAGACAACTGAGTTTTTACGTGATTCTCCCACTAAATAAGTAGTCATTTTTTTTAAAATACTATTTCCCTTTATCCTAGTTTCAAAAGGGATTGATCACATCTTTCATTATGTATTTGTCTACACCAATACTAAATATTTCCTTCTCCCTTTTTTTAATAATCAGTCCCTTCAGCCTATATGCATATATTATATAGGTACTACTATTCTTTTTTGTTAACTTAAGAAGGCAAGATCTAAATAAATTTGTTTAGAAACCCCCTTAAAATATGGAGTTTAAAAGGTATTACACAACATATTTATGGAGGTTATAATATCGAATCAAATATAGAATTATCATTGTATAGAAATATTTTAATCAACAAAAAAAGGTTAATCTACACCTCATGAGTTTACTAACAAAACCTTGCAGCACTAATATACTAATGTTAGTTTTGGAATATGCTTAAGTCATAAGAGAAACTCTCATGTTTGTGATACTTAAGATGACACTTGTTATCTGAAAACATGGCTACCTAGCCAAATATCCTTCCCCTTAATGGATTCGTCCCATTTTTCATTTAAGTCATGCAAATTTCTTCAATCGCATGTCTTGTTAGTTTCATTCACGAATTGCTGAAGTTCAGATTACTTACAGTGCATTTCACTTACTCTTCATGTCTTGAGGTCGCGTTGTGAGGGGATATTACATATTTTCAACATAATTCCTTTTCTAAGTCTCTATACTCTTCCTATACTCACTATCTAGAATCCCTTCAAGCTAGTGGCCAAATTAAAGGTATGACCTTGTAAAAAAAATTTCAGAAGATTGCAGAGAAAAAGAGAGAAAACATTTGGGAAGGAGTCTAATCCCAATGAATAACAATTGTGTCTTGTACAAAAAGGACAAAAATAAAAATAATAATTTGTAATGGATGACGATAGAAGTAGATTTTGATGTAGAGGATAGAGAGGAAAATAAAAAGGAAGGGGGGGATATATAATCAAAGAGAGAAGTAGTGGTATATATGTGGCTAAGTTGGTCACATTATTGGTTATTGTAGAGCTTCTTTGGAGAAAATTGTTTACAAGAAAGAGCAAACACAAAATACTTATAACCCTTCTAAATCTGCAAAATATGTTGTTACACACTCTAATATTGGAATTGAAGAATTTTTTAGTACTTCATTTTCTTGGAATAACCTTTGGTTGTTAGATACTTGAGCCACATGTCATACAATATTCATACAATACTTATTTGAGGAATTTTGTTATCAAATTGATGGAGCACTACATTTTTCATATAAGTCTCAGTTACAAACTTTAGGAATGGGATTTGTTAGACTTAAATTACTAGGACTTATTGATTACATACTTTCTCATGTTCTTTATATTCCACAATGGAGGATAAATTTAATATACCCTAGCATAGTAGATATCAAGGTTACTCAATACATATGTTTGATGACATCATTGAGATTAAAGTAGCTTATGATAATGTGATTACAATGACTGGAGTGGAAGATGAAATTTTTTTAAAGTTGAATGGTACCTTATCCAATTCACAAAAATATTCAAATTTGGCTCAACATAATGGTATTTTTTATTGAATCTTTTTATGGCAATATAGATTTGGTCATATTAATTATGATGGTCTCAGAGTTATGAAACAAAAAGAATTTCAAGGGCTTCCTACTTTTTCAAGACAACTTTGCCAATGTGATGCTTGTATTTTAGGAAATCACAGTAAACAACCTTTTCATGATTATATGTTTCAAGCTTCTAGAAAGATGGACTTGTTCACTCAAATTTACGCGGGCCCATGCCTCTTCCATTAGAAAATGGTAAGAAATATTTAGTGATTTTTATTGACCAATATGGAAGGATGTGTTGGGTTTATTGATGAAAAGAAAAATATCAAGATTTTGACACATTCATAAATTTTCATTTGTGGATAAAAAATGAAACTCAATTTAATATTTGAACCCTTAGAATAGACAATGGTGGTTAATATACATCTCATAATTTTGAAAACCATTTGCAGGACAACGCTATTAAACATCATTTTTTTTCATTACAATCCACAACAAAATGGAGTGGCAAAGCGTATCAATAAGACAGTACTGAATATGGTATGATCCATGATGATTTTTAAAAATTCCAAGTTAATGTTTTGGGGATAAACATTTATTTGTGTTGTCTACATTAAGAATATGTGGCCTTATCGTGAACTAAAAAAAAAATCCTTAAGAAATGTGATGTGGCCATCTTCCAGCTCTCAATCATTTTCAAATTTTTGGTTCCACGTGTTATGCTTTGAATCATGAGAAACACAAAATTAAATTGGGATCAAGAAGTCGAAACTCCATTTTTTTGGGATATTTTAATGCTTTCAAAGATTTTCATTTATATGAAGAAGATAATAGAAAGTTTATTGTTTATGCTATATTTCTTGAATTTGACAAAGATGCCCTCACTATTGATAAACAACTAGCTCAACTTGATAGTTTTCATTGTAATAAATTCTATCATGAAATAAATAATGAAATTTGAATTTTTGAAGTGGAATTCATGTTCTAGGTCAATATTTGGAATTTCCTTCCATAACAACAAGTTCTTCTAATGCACAAGTTGATGATTCTAATGCACAAGTTGATGAAAGAGAGGGTCATAAAATATATTTTATTGTCAAGGGAATGCATAAATTAAGTCCCATAGATAATGAATAAGTTACTGTTGAAGAATAAATAGAGAAAAGACCAAAAAAACTAGTTCTTAGATCAACACAGACCAAGACATTTCCAAAAATGTATGCTGATTTTGTCACAATAGATTGTCAATTAATTTTTTTTCTTTTGATGAGCCTACTTCTTTTCAAGAAATAAAAAATGGTTATGCATGTAGAAATTCAGGCCTGCAGTAGATTAATTTCACTCACAGCAATTAACAATTGATCATGCAAATTATCAACAATGGAGACTGAATATGGAGCTGTA
>LPNX010033568.1:386801-437787 GCA_001517045.1 Pseudotsuga menziesii
CCAAGCCCAAATCGCATGTCCATATAAAAAAACCATAGTTCTAAAATACAACGTAAACATTTAAACAATCTGAAGTAATTACAGAGGTCACAGGATCAAATCCTGTAGGGACCGTAATAATTTACAAGAGCCAAGATAAAAGTTATATACACAGGCTGCCTTTAGAAATCATAACCTCTCTACACATTGGCAAGTAAGACCTGAAACAAATTACATACACTTTAATCCTTTGCTTCGGCCCATAATTAATAAACACCAAACTAAATAAAACATTTTCAAAGGCATGGAAACCCTATCAACAAAACAACCTACAACAAGGATTTCCAATGTAGGGTTTTACACCCACATCCTATATTAATTTTCCATTTACACATTATAAAAACGAATGGTAAAATATAATTCTACTTCATTTTTGCAGCTACCATGGAGAGTTCTCATGCCATCCACAACATGGCCCCAAGCCATATGATGTCACCATTTACATTCTTACAACTAAAGCAAATAATGGAAGCAAATCTACACAATCCAACCATGAAGGAGAATGCCACATAAAACCCAAGTATAATGACATCAACGCAGTATAAATTTATATACACATTAATTTTAAAGTCATAATCAAGTTTACATGGTCGTTCCAATGGCCATGGTACCATTGCAAGAAATGGTGCTGCCCTGGATTTTAAATCATAAATCAAAACACGATTTACACAAAACACACAGATATTGTTAAAAGTACCAAGGATCCCATCACTTCTAACAACACCATAATTTACAAAACCAAAATCTTATAAACTCATACCCAAAGGCCATCGAAACCCCAAGGTTTGTCGCTGCACACAATGCAGAGTTCTATTGGAACCAGACTCCATTAAACCCCAACCACGATGAAGTTAAACTCAGTTTTAAACCCAATAGGTGACAAGTAATGAATTTTTAATAGGATTTTAATAATGGTAAATCTTTCCCACGGCTTGCAGTCATGCTACGAACATTGTATCTGCTTGCGAGCCCTATCACCTGCAAGCACAAAATGATACGATGGATGAAAAGTATGAAATCATCATTAAGCCACAAATAAACAAACAACAATGTTGTGAAACCCAAACGAAACCACAACTATCATCATCATGGAGGTCATGTTCTCCATACAACATAGAAGCAAAGGGTAAGCATCCAAGCTATAAAATGACCAAACCCAATCGTGAGCCAAGACCTAACTTAGGCTACCACATTCTCCAACACACATTAATGGCTCCAACCTGTTTCCCATTATCAACTTCTAAACCCACTTCTCTATAGTTCACAAGCATTATGTTATTGAATTCCTCCATTTCATGCAAATTCATAAACCCCTTCAACTATGTTGTAATTTCTCCACCACAAGTTTGATACAAGGTGTTTTCCCTAAAGTCTACTACCTGGACTACGGGGTGAGCAGTGTTCAAGCACCTCAATAAATAAATTAATTTTTTTGGGTTTTTGGGATAACAATGGAAAACAAGACAAAAAGAAGACAATATACACTAAAACTATAATCTGAAAATATCATAAGATACAAGTATAAGGATAAGATTCTGCAGGATGAAAGACAGTATTACTTTAATTCTAGGAGATAGGCTTCAAAACACACAACTTACAAATGACAAACAAAGAGTTTACATTTTCAACATATGTATATAGTATAGGTAGTTGAAATAGTATTTCAAATACCATATAAACATAAACATTCACTTACAAACATAGCGCCTACACTGAAAACATCAATATAACCAACAATGTAAATAAGGGTTCAAATAGAATGAGAGAAACATCCACACAATATCAGTTCAAAACCTAGCTCCAAAAATATGTATTAAGTCTTTCATAAAGCAGAGAAATGCTTACAAAAATAAAGTATATACAAGACTATATAGGCTTCCAGCATCGCCAACTCCCATGTGTGTCTCTAGTTTGTAAAAAATATTACAAAATATATATAATAGAACCTAAAGGTAGGATCCTAGAAGTTTGTTTAACAAATCCATTTTTTAAGGATAATACGTCTAATTATAGAAAAAGTATACAACAAAAAGGAAATCTAATTGATGACAATTGTCAACTAAAGATCATTTCAAATCCTTCTTTCTTCCTCAGCCAAAGTGGCTAGCCAATCTAGCACACATGACTTTACTTGTAACCTATTGATATCCTTTTGCATGAAATGAAGCTTTATTTCCATCTCCTCTTTATCTTTTACTAGCTGATTTTTTTCCTCTTGTACTAGTCTCCTCCTTTTCACTACTTCCTCTGAGACCTGAATTAGTTCAGCAAAATTTTGATTCACCTCCTACAAATATTGCTTCAGCATTGTATTTTACTTCACCAGTTGATCATTGGTTTGATTTAAATGTGCATTCTATCTTCTAAGCTTCTCAATTTCTCTATTTTCTTTATCTTGTTTTAATTCCATCATATTACCTCAGTGCATATTCATCTGTAACCTTTTTCTTGTTTAATTTGGAAACTATTTCCTCTTCTTGCTATGTGAGAACCTTCTCATTATATCTTTCTTGCTTCTCTGATGTTTCACAAATCTCAGCTTCAGGAAACAATGATGGATTATCTTCTTCAATATCACTAGAATTATAGATGCAACTTTTAGGAGTTAGATCTGGAATTTGTATTAATCTTTGGTTAATGTTATTAAAGACTTGATACATGGTTGATTCTAACTCCTTAGATTTCTTTTTTGCCTCATCATCACTGGACATATCTTGAACACTTATCACCTGCCTTTTAGTATACCTAGGGTTTAATAATGCCTTCATATTCATCCGTAGTTTGTTCACTCGTCTGGTTTTAGATCTCGAATATACTTTGGGAGGTTTGAATGAAAACCCTGTTGGCTCTGAAATCTTTTTAAAAGCAGAAATGGTATGAATAGGTCCCTCTTTAATTGTCTCTATCTCATCAACAGAACCTAAAACTGAATTATCATTCTTTATCTACCCAGGCTCTTCTTCTGGTAGTTGTGCTGAGGTTATCTCTTCAGGATACTCTTGCTCATGAAAATGTTCAGATTTTTTAGATGAGGATTTTGTGTGTACACTATTAGGAATCTCTAAAAATTTATTCCTAGAATACTTTTGCTTTCTCTTTCTTTTCTCTACATCTTTAAGATCAACTTTGAAACCCCCCCAGAAAAGAAAATGAGACTATGACCTTTCTACTTTTCCTAAATCCTGAGAAATTAGAAGCTTAATCAATCCATGATGAAACATATTACTATTGGAATAACTAGGATGGTCATGAGCCCTAACATACATTTTTTCCAAACTTTTTAATAAGTAAAAATGAATGTTTAATTTATTAGCACCTGTTACATGTTGTAGGAATCTCATATGATAGCGATACATTGTGCTAAATCTTCCCTCACAGGTGACATATCTTTGGATGATATGTAACATGTCTTGCCATTCTTTAAAAAGGAAATCCCTTTAGATTCCCTAGCTCCAATATGGATTTTTATGAGCTAGTAACAAGAATTGGCTATAATCTTCATTGATAATTTGTCTTTTATACCACCTTTCCCCTTCAGGGACAACACCAATAGCATGCAAAATTGACTCCTCTGTGACTGTAAATTCCAAACCCCCAACTTTAACTGTAGATCCATAAAAAATCTGACAGAAAGCTTTAGTAACCCCAATATGATGTTCTGCAATTTTTTCAAACATAACATACCAACCAATTTCCTTTACTTTCACGAGGGATGAAGGAAATTTTTGCATCCATTTAACATTTGAAGGTTATGTTCTAAGCAGATGACTGCTCGGTCGAAATTTCTTGTCAACACTCATAGCTCGGACATGAACTGTAGATGCAATACTGGAGCAAGATCCTTGAGAAACATGAAGAAACCCTTGTTGATGTAAAACCATGGTTACCTAACCTTTTTTAGAGTACAGACTATAAGGTGGAAAATGATGAAGAAAAATGGTTTTGTACAAGTGTTTTAACCCAAGTAATGCTCAACACCAAATGTTGAATTACGACAGATAAACATAGAGCTCGAAAACTGCTAGTAAAATGATGGTACCTGCAAACATCTAATCTTTGATGAACTCGCAGCATAGCTGCTTCTTGAGTAATGTTCATGTGCTACTAGTTCACATTAATAATCATATAGAAATTTTATAAATCCTTTGAATGAAATTTTAATCATTTAATGGAGCTTATGCTAAAGAAACTTAATATATGTCCAATGCATGAAATAAAAAGAAAAGCCTAATCTAAAGTTTTACAAGAAAGACTAAAATCAAGAAAGAGAAGCTATGGTAAACAACAACTATAGGATAAGGAAAAAGACCTAAGACAAACACAAGGTTTAAGTCATCACATACATCGCATATTGTAGGCTCTAAGCCTTAGAACCAGGCGGATCAAATTCCTTAGGCTCTAAGCCTATGACAATGGTGTAATGTCCCCCAAAAAATAAAAAAAATAAAAAAATTATAGGCTAGTAAAAACTACTTAGATGGAACATTATTCACTTGCAGAATTCTATTGTACACTTCATGTACCGCAATTGATTAGTAATCTATTCTTACGCTCCATATTATTACTTTCAGTCATTATTTTTAATGTATTTTACTTAAGATGTTGTATTGTTGTTTACTACTTTAGTATTATCTTTAAAATTTTGTCGCCTATGCGTTGTCCTTTATGCATTGTCGCACTTGTTATTTATGGAGTCCTAGCTTAACTTTGTTTGTGGAAACAAAGTGGGCAGATTGGCAGGACTCGTTCTCCCATCATGGTTTGAGAGGTAAATTTGTTTACTTGTTAGCAGGATTACTTAGTTCTTTCAACTAAGGTACCTAATCTATTTACATGTAGTTCATGCTTGCGACGGAAATTTTTTTAAAGTGTATGGAAAGCTGTGACCTTAAATATCATACTGCTTTTTTACTTTGGTTCTTGTATCGACTGTAAATTATAACGTGTATAGTTATTATTCTTGTCAATTTAACTATTACTCCTAAAGCTCTTGTTCAGTACTTATACTTACTTTGGGTCTTTTAACTCTTTATTTCATTATTTTGTCATTAATTACAGTTTACATTTTAGTATATTAATAATTATTAACACTTCTTATGTTTTCTATTTTGCACGTTAAGTACGTGGCCTTTAAAACCAAGCCATTGATTTATAAGGGTTAAAGTAATTAACATGGAATATTCCGTATTCCATGTTCACTAAGAAAAGGATTAGGGCTTAATTGTATTGTGTTAATTTTATTTCTTAAAGCCTAAGGTTCATATGTTAATAGGTTTTAAACCTATGGTACATACCTTATATTAAATACATAAGACTTGGGTTGACTTAAGGATAGCGTAGTCGATATATCGGACCTTACACTTAAACCCTACCATTGTAATATATTAAGCCTTGCTATGATATCTACGTTTTCATGTGAATGGTGATAGGAAAAATGGTGGCGAAACTATGTCATATGGTAGAAACCATATGATAGCAGGGTTTAAGCCTTCATGTGGTAAGTGGAATTACAAAGAAATGCAATGAAACCTAAATTATGGAGAGTGGGTTTTGTTTGGCATTAATGGTTTCTAGCTAGTGCATTCAATGCTCTTGGAGAATCCTGACACCCTTCCCTTCAGCTTGGCTCATGATGGTTGTGTATTGTGCTTGTCATCTAGGTTTTTTTCACTTTGACTCTGTGCAGCGGGAATAGAATGGAGGTGACCCCCAAACCGTGAGGTATGCTTCGTTGGGTTTATATGCCTCCACATTTTTTGGTGTAATGTTTGTTAACGTGGCCATACCTCTCATCCCCAGTTTCTCTTGTGTTTGCAAGTACCGAAAGGTAATGAGGAGTAGTGTGGCTTCAACTCTATTGACTCCAACAATTTTCAATCGTGGCCACGGTAAGCCTACAAGAAAGTCTCTACTTGCTACCACTCGCCCCTATTGGGAAGACTGCGCATATATTTGTTGCTTGGTTTGGGTTTTATGCTGTGGGTTTCGATGTGGGGTTTTTTAAGTTCTCCTTTGGAATATGATTACAAACTTGGATATTGAACAATGTTTTAATGGCTTCGGCCATGGAGTGAAATCGCAATCCCTCCGGTTCTGTGTATAAATTTTGGATTTGTAAATTTAAACAATGGTTTGGGCTTTTGAGCCATGGTCTGCACCATTGCTTGTAATGGTGCCATATCCCATTGGCATGCCCGTAGAATTCATTTTTAGCTTTGGAAACGACTGTGTGGAGACACTGCTTTACCATAATGTGTATGATGTTTATACTCTGCATTTTTAATAAAGGACTCATGTCATTTTGCTTACTATGTTGTAATGTATGTGTTATGTTATGGTTTATTCATTTGGTTTGGACACAGGCATTCGCCTTCGTTTGAGGTCTATGTGTTATGTATATTTTAATGGTTGTAATATTGGAACAACATGGGTGGTTGAGAGGCCAAGCCGTGAATGGATTGAGCCTTCCGCATCGTGGCTATGATAGCCTTGGTGTTATTTTATTAGTCTAGATAACTTAATGAATAGGGTAGGGGTGATTCGTTTAGCTGAGTAGTTATTTCTTAAAACTTACTGTGTAATTTATAGTTTGGCATGGCGGTAATGTAGGTAAATGCTATGCATAGTATATGTTGGTTGCTTAATATAATGGATTCATGGGTTTTGTAAAGGCCAGGTTTTAAAGGCCATAGATGGCATTTGTTGTTGTATTTAGGCTGTAAATGGAATCTATGTATTTATATGTTGGTCGAGGCCGTACTGTAGCAAAATCACAGTTTTTCTAACATCATGGGAGTGGTTTAAAAGATTGGTTCCCACATACATATTATGTATAGCGTGGCCTTAACTTGTATGCAAACGAACCTCATAGGGTTTGATTCTTGTTTGTATTATGTAATGAGTTGTATTTTATAAAATAAAAGAAACTCGGCTTGCATGCCCACAAGATTCGATTCTTGTTCCTGTTTGAAATACATGGGTTATAGTATGATTTTGATGGTATTTTAAAATGTTATGATTACTATATAGTTTGTATTATTTTAATTTGGTTATGGTAATTTTTTATGAGTTATGTAATTTTGTTTATGGTTATGTATGGGTGGAAAAGTTAGAACTGTGGATTCTTTTGTATGAATTCTGATCAAACAATTGTAAAGGACCACATGCATGCTCACGATGCGTCCTCTGATTATTTATAATGTTGTTTCATTTATGTGGAGTATTTTTAATATAATTTGTAATATGGATACAGACCTTGAAAGGTCCTTAATGATTTCATTAGATTTGTTTTAGATATAATATGTTCTTAGTGGATTTAATTTATAATCTAGTTCTATTACTACATAGTATAATGTAGCATTCTAGTTTATTTTAGTGTTGAACTAGTTTTAATTAAAACTTGAAACAAGCCTCTGCTGACAAATGAAATATTTCAGCAAAGTACTAAAACCCAAGGAATAAATAATTACACTACTAATAGCAAAACTTAGTTATAGTAAACATAAACTATATACTTGGAATAATATTGAAACAATCTTAAGAATACAAACCCTGTAATATACAGCATATATTAAAACTTAAAGCCTAGGGTTGGCATTTTAAGAATTGTAACACCCCATTTCTACGTCTAGCTAAAAACGCCAAGTGTAAGTAAAATGACATTGTAAGTATTGAATCTAACTTCATAAAGTTATGGATGGAAGTGATAGGTTAAGAGACTGGAAAATCTTTGTTTGACCAAAGAACGATTGGGGATGAAATCCACTAGGGGAGAGGCCAAACGCAAATAAAACCGTGCAAATTTAGCTATGGTTACTAGGGTCATCAAGGTACCATGAGGTACTCGATGGAATGTGAATCATATTTCTCAACATTTCACATGAATCCAATAATGTGCTTACTATCAACTTAGGTGTATTTCTGACTTAAATGAAAAGAAACATCACCGTAAGTATAAAGGTGAAATAAAACCAGTTTTACCTATAAATAGAATGAGAATAAATATATATATCCTCCTATATTTATATACAAAGAGAAGAATGATATTTTACTAACGGATCCTTCTTAAAGGTTTTCTAAACCAATCAAACTAGTTAAGTACCTTGAAAGGGAAAAGTAGAAAATTAAATAAAAGGAAAATTATCTTAGAACTTAATAAACAAATTAAAAGTAAGGAAATTTGTTAATATATAAATTACTTATCAAAATAGCCTTATCTATATAGATAAATTAAAGGATATTAATGGGAGTGCATATTTATTAACTAAAAATTACAACCATTTATTAGGGCATACAAGGAAAATGAATAAATTGACGTTTGAGCCCAATGGTATGTTATATACCCTTATGTAACCACTTTTTCGTTGATTTATTTTGGGAAAAGTGTGCTGGTGGAGGGGTCACACATACCCTCGTTGTCTCCTTTATAGATTTCATATATGTATTTTTTATATATCAAAACATTGTTGTGTTTTAGAAATCACCATCGATATGATGGTATTATTATTAGGAAGTTAAGGTTTTGTTTTTTTCCAAGGCAATCTCCTCGAAATCAGCCACGCCACTGATTTCGTGAGATTTTGTTGTAAGAGATACCCAGGTGAGTAATAGTCAATAGTGCTATAATAGAAAGTATTAATTTCTAAGGGCATGATTTTTTGGGGAGGAATCGCTTTTTAAGGGGAGGCGATGGATAGAAGAAGGGGGAAAAAGATGGGACTAGGCCGCGGTTGCTTGCATTTCTTTGGGAATCTGGAATTTTTCTTCCTTTCCCTCCAAGGTATGCATGGAGTAGGGACCAATATCTGCATGCATTGAGATGGGCATTTTCTACACTACATGTCCATCAGAAATAGAAACATGCCAAGAGGAGGAAATAAACGCTGCTGAGGAGAATACAAACAAAGGAATGGTGAGTAAAACGCATGGGGACTCATGCAGCGATGTATCTTGTTAGGCTCCCAAATAGCTAGTGACTAAGGGACTCACTTGTAAGGTACCTTTTGTAGGTATTTTCTGCTGTATTCATTATGCAGAGTTCGACGAAGGCATTTGGCTCTGATCTGGGCTTCATTTTCATAAAGGAATGTGTGAGCCTGAGTGAGTTTGGTATTTGAACTAGATGTGTCTTGACTAACTCATGTTGGATCCGAAGAGTGTTTTTTGTTTATTGTCCATTTTTTCCTGCTACCTGGATCCGACCTAGAGCAGAGCATTATATCTATGACGAATGCGTAACAACTCTACAATTTTTGGACCTAAGCCATTTCTTTTTCTGCATCATTATTTACTGCGATATAGATCCGACGTGGAGGTTTTTATCCTATTTTTCTTGCTGAATGTGTTGTATTCTGTGATTTTTGTTCTGAACCAGGTGCTTTTCCAATCCATAATTACCTATACATGGCTCCAATCTGCAGCATTGCATTCTATTTATGTTTTTTTTTTTTACCTAATGTATTCTCTAGCATATCCTCGGTCATGTAACCACGCAACCTTCTTGTTTTATGGTCGTTTGATCTAGAGGATCTCGGGATCCAAAAATTGTTGTGTATGTGTTTTAACCCAGGCTCTACAATTTGAATGGTTGAATTCGAACCTAAACTTGTTGTGGTTCCAGTAAATAAGTGTGTTGGATCTGAAGGAGTGTTGGAACTGAACATGAGGTGTTTTATTTATGAATAAAGTCTGGTATGTTTTATGTGCTTATCTCTACCACACATGTTTTCGCCATTCCCTATCTGACCTGCGTCAATCTCATACAGTAGGTTGTATTTGTATTGGTTCTTATAGATCCTTATTTGGATGTGTGTGTCTATGAAGATATTGATAAATACCGAATCTTATACTTCAGTTTTGTACAAATCGATCTGTATTTGTTTTCATGGTCAGAGTGTGTATACTTTGGAAAATAGGCTCTTGTGCTTTGAAACTATTCATTGATTGGTGAAATATTTTATTGCCTGCTCTTGTATATAGGAGTCTTTATCTTCCATATTTGAGGGCGTCTGTAATTGCATGTTCTATGTTTTCTCTCTGGATTTAAGGTACAGGAGCGTGGGCATGTTTTTCATAGTCATGATATAAGTATTTCTAGTTGAGTACAACCAACATTGGAATGTTTCTTTGTGTTTTACTCTGGTTACCCCACATTGGAAGGCGATTCCCTTGAAATTATGTCTACACACTGTCTACAACCGTCCCTCTTATTATTGTAATAAATATATTGTAGGAATGTTTCAACCCTGTAGTGTGGGTAAGAGTGTTTTTTCTTCGTTTGGTTGAGAAAAGAGTTGTCATGTAATGGTAAGAGTGTTTTTTCTTCGTTTGGTTGAGAAAAGAGTTGTCATGTAATGGGATGGTAGCATATATGTTGAGAATAATTTACTACTTGATTTAACTACTATCTAGTTATGAATTTAACCCAGTCCATCAGTCATGGAAACCTGGGTTGTATAATAATGAAGAATAGAGTGCATTGCTTTGAGAATCAAGTAGATTAGGTTGAGTCTTTATACTATTATACTATTGGTAATGGAGCACACTACTCAAGAATAGATCTTCCTAGATGGAGTCACTCCCTTATGCTTAGTTAGGAATGAATTTGGTTTGGCTGGAGATAATTTAAATGTATGTTGTATTTTCATAAAATGAAGAAGGGTTGGGATATGACATATCAGCCCTTGTATGCTGGAATTTATGTGAGCTAAGAGACATCTGGATACTTGAACAATCTGAGTTAATTAAGGTACTAAATATTTGAATGGTTAATTAAAGAAATTTAAAAGTGGAGCCTCATCGATAGTCAAACTCTTTCCTTAGGATGAACTTACACTCGGCCTAATTGGATAAAGTGGTGAGAAATTGTCTTAGCTATTTTCCTTAGTGGATTTCATCTCCCTCCTCGAGGGTGGTTCTAGGAGGACAAACATACGCCAATGCAACCAATGGTTGGGAGGAAGTTCGAAGCCATGTTTTTAGCTGCTTATGCCTTTCTTCTAAAATCCAAGCCTTAATGATCAGATTGTTTATCTTATGCAATAAATAGTAGATTATTTTTTTATTTATAATACTTGTAATGCTATGGACTAATGAAATTTTGTGGACAGTTGAATTTGCAGGTGTTCGGGTGCGCACCTTAACGGTCCTCAAATTTGGTAACTCTGCGGTTTTTGTGGAAGCTTGTAAGGAGACCTGCGACTCAAAATAGTCTTAGGGGTGTCGGGGTTGAGTCAAAGCCCTTTTTTTGTAATTTTCCATAAATTTCGGGTGTAAGCCCATGATTTTGTAATAGTGCACTTGTATAAATAGGCACTCATGTAAAGATGTCAAGGGTATCTAATGAAATGAGGATCATATGATGCGAAGAAGTTAGATCTGTTTTTGAGTTTTAAGGTCAAGTCCCAGCTGTGTGCGTGGACAACCTCTACAGCTATGTGCACAGAGGGTTTTGTAAGGAAAGGAACTGCAACTGAGTGCGTAGCTTAGAGATTGTAAGAAAGGAACTGCAGCTAAGTGCACAGTTAGACTTGAAGGACGGATCTGTTGTTGAGTGCGCAGATCAGAACTGTGGTTTTTGTGAAGAGTTGAATAAAAGCGCAGTTTTGTGGACGTAGCCCCTACACTGGGGGTGAACCACGTTATATCTGGTGTTGTGGTTCTTTTGTGTTGGTTCTGTTATGGATTTATTTTATGCATTGATAAGTAGATAATTGATAAAGTAAGGTAACTGCTAAATAATAACTTTGCTATGAATTCCCAGTTAAGGGTTAAGCAAGAAACTTTTTGTTCATCTAACTATGAAGCTATTTAAGTACAATTCAAAGCTATGTATTGTATGATTATTATTTGTTAAGGCTAAAGGTACAGTAATATCCCTCTTCTGCTTGCAGAAACCTAGTTCTGCGGCACCCCATAGTTGTTTTGGGTGAGACTACAACCTGTTCAAAGGTTGTTGCCGAAAGGGCCAACACTGTGGGTCTTTTTGTTGGTGCAAAGTTAATGGTATAAAACCCGGGTCTGCCCATAGCCCAACAAATTGGTTCTGTTGCCGGTTGAACTCATTATCTACTCAAGAGGGATTTATGTCGTACCTAGAGGATTATGTTCTTGAGACCCTTAGTGAAAGATATCGGGGACTGGATCGAAGAGACCTATCTGAAATTTGCGAAACAAGAAAATAAGGATCCACGTTGTAGCTCAGAGGAATTCTTGCAAAGGTACGTTTTTGCTGATATTTACAAAATTTTCTTTGGTAGTATCCACATAGAATTGCACCAGTGGTTATCCAGGTTGACAGAGAGAAGGACGAACTTCCAAGAAGATCAGTTTCCTGACTGGACCCCCGCAAGAATTAACATATTGAAAAGAGTGAATAATGCGATATCACGAGCTGTTGATTTCTGGACAACGCGAACCCTTGAAGCATTTTTGACAGAATTTGCGATCGACACAAGTACCTATTTTAGCGAAGCTGAAAGGTAGTTCTTCAAAGGACCAAGGGTTAAGTACCTAAATTCATTTAGTCTGCAAATTAAAATTCTCTTGGCTGAGAAGGGCATATTGCTTATAGAATCAGATTGCTAGATTTATTTTTACTAACCTATGTTTGGAAGTGAAAGTAACTTCGACGAGCAAATTTGTTTGCTGCGAAGCGGAAAAAGATACAAGAGAAACCTAGAATCCTATACCCTAGGCCAAAATACCGAGTATACACCAGAAGACCCTAAATCTGAAGAAACCCCTTTTGTTAGAAACCCTCCTATAACTCTGCAGCGAAGATCTGTTACCCCTGAGAACCCGTCGCAGTCTAGAATTAACCCTAGCCCGAGTATTCGTGTCGCAGATCAATCTACCCCAGTAAGTTCTCCCCCTCCCTTGGTCCACTATGGCCCATATGACTGATGATATCAAGCTCCCAGTATTCAAAGGAACTAGATCAGAGGATCCAGAACAGTTTTGGTTTTTATGCGAAGCTGTGTGGACTGCTAAGAACATTTTGGATCAAGATATAAGAAGACCACAGCTGGCCACTTCTTTTAGAGACCGAGCTTTGACCTGGTTTATGAAATTTTCCAGTACTCAGAACCATGTCTTGGCTGATATTAAAACAGCGATGATCAAAGAGTTCAAGAAGCCTAAATCAGAGTCACAGTGTATAACTGAATGAAAAGAGATTCAACAGAGGTGAGGTGAATTAGTTTGGGACTTTGATCAGAGGTTCAAAGTTCTGCTAGATCAAGTTAGTTTCACTATTGGACCAGCGCAACATAAAGAATGGTTCATTGCAGCCTTATTACCTCATATCAGAATGCCACTCATTCAACAGAAGGTTGCTGATCAGCAAGAGGCTTTGGAGATTGCCATGAAACTAGAGACAGCTCCTGTCGAAGATAATTTTGGCATAGCCCAAATACAAGCGCAGTTAGCAGAAATGGCTTTGGAGCTGCGCGACATGAAAAAAGGAAAATCTATTCACGAAGAGGTGTGGTGTACACGATGTAGGACAGAAGGTCATGACAAGGAACAATGTCTTGCGCTAAGAAATTACCTGAATACTGGTGCGCCAAACCCATTTAACCCTAATGTTCTATATTGTGAGATTTGTAGAAAAACTGGCCAGCATCGACCTGAATACTGCTATCTTCTACAAAGATATGTGCAAGTACCTAAGAATCCCTATTGCAATTTCTGTAAGTCAATTGGACACAATGAAGAGGAATGTTGCAGCTTTGACCTTATGTGAGAGCGAACATACGATGCTTATAGGGTACAAAATGATGCACAAGGCAATGATGGATATGGTTACCATGGTAGTACATCAGGTCGAGGTACTTTTGGAGGTCGTGGTCGTATGCCTGGAAGAGGTCGAGGCCAGGTTGTGTGCTATAGCTGTAATCAGGCAAGAAATCTAACTAGAGACTGTCGGAACCCACCTACGACATGTCGATATTGCAGAGCAGTAGATCATGTCATTGAGCAATGTCCACAGCTGATAGCCAAGATACAAGAAAGAAATAGTGCTCCTCCTCAGAATATTTAGATGATTACTGTAGAGCAAAGACCTGCCCCAGCCATTAACATTGTTACAAGGAGTGGAGCTACGATGCAAGTGCAGAATGAGTAGAAATAGGCTGACGAGGCTTGGGTTCGTAAGACCCCAGAGAAAGTTCCAACCTTCGATGTGGGAAGAGAAAAAGAAGCATTTATGGAAGCCAAAAAAGACTTTCTTGATCCGAGCACAGCAGTAGCACCTGCGCAGCAACATCAATAGAAGTCACAGTCTCAAGAAGATTCGACAGATAAAGTAAGTACACTGTCAACATTTCTACAGAGTTGTATGAAGCTCTTACGAAATCAGAATGCTTTAAATGAGTTACGGAAAGTTATTGTTTCTTGCGAACCTCAGCGAAGCTCTGGTAAAGACAAAATTGTCAATAGAGTTAGAAGAACCAGAAGAGAAATGAGATTGCATGCTCAGATAGGAGAGTATGACATGACTGATATCATTTTAGACCTGGGATCAGAAGTAAATGTCTTAACTAAGCAAACATGGGACCAAATGGGAAAACCTACTCTTGAATGGTCCCCTATACAGTTGAGATTAGCCAATCAGCAGAGGATTGTTCCCTTGGGAAGACTCCCTAGTGTACAAGTAGACATTGATGGAGTCAGTACCTTAGTAGATTTTGAAGTCATTGAGATAATTAATGATAGCAACCCCTATCCATCTTTGCTAGGAATTGAATGGGCAATAGATAATTCTGCAGTAATCAACCTTAAAAACAGGCAGATGACTTTTGAAGGAAAAGGCTTGAGAGTTATAGTACCCTTGGACCCTTCTCAAGGAGAAAGGTACACAGAGCCAGTCAGATATGAAGATCAGGATAATCTGGATCATATCTACAACATCACAGCTAAAGAAGAAGACTATGTTTACCCTACTCCTCAAGGTATAATGGACTAGAAGTGTGATAGTTCTTGCATGACTGATTCAGATGAAGGCTTAGAGAATTGGTAGAATAGACTTTATGAACTACATGGACATCAATGTGCAAGAATTACCAAGTCTCTCAGATAGCTTGGCTCACAGACAAGAGCCTTACCTATTTTTGATGGCTTGACAAACCCAGCAGATTTCATTTTGCAATTTTCAGAGCACATACCAGATTCACAGAAAATGGAGACTCTCGATTCACTATTTAGAGCCACAGCTGCTAGATGGTGGAATGGTCATAAAAATTACATTCATAGTTGGGAATCTTGTCAAAATTCCCTTCGCCTGAGATTCAAGGATCAACCTCAGGAGGTACAAAGTAGATTTAATGGTAAGACTAGCCCTCAGGAACATTTGGAGCAATGTTACGAAGCATGGAAGCAAGTACCTTGTGAAGAATGGGTACATAGGTTTGTGCACACTCTAGAACCTGTAGCAAAGAACTGGTATGCAGAGGTGGAGCTTTGCCATGGTACTGTAAGTTGGGATTGTCTTATTGATAATTTTGTGCTGACATTTTCTATTGATGAGATTTGTCCTACGTTGGAAGCAGCTATTAGGTTGATCCATATTAAGGTGTTTGATGATAAAGAAATAGCAGAGTACCAATATGATTGGAAGGAACAAGAA
Organism: Pseudotsuga menziesii; assembly: GCA_001517045.1. Classification (NCBI taxonomy): domain Eukaryota; kingdom Viridiplantae; phylum Streptophyta; class Pinopsida; order Pinales; family Pinaceae; genus Pseudotsuga; species Pseudotsuga menziesii. The sequence goes on from LPNX010033568.1 coordinate 402,466, forward strand.
GATAATGCAGTAGAATGCTATAACCTCGCAATTAACGAGGATGATGACCCGTGCAACATAAACATTTCTGAGTCAGAAGGACACGACGAAGTACATGGACCAGCAGTCAAAGCACCTAAAGTGACTCAGCACTTGAAGACAAGGCAAGTAAACATTGGATCAGAAGAAAAGCCTAAGTACACTACCATTGGAGATTATTGGGATGAAGAAATGGTGAGCAAAGTGACCCAACTTCTCCATGAGTATCAGGACCTATTTTCGATGAAGTTCTCAGAAATGAAAGGTATCCTTAGTGATATAGGAGTGATAAAAATCCCTTTTAAACTTGATGCGAAGCCTGTTAAACAGCGCCCTTATAGGATGAACCCCAAGTATAAAGAAACATTCAGGATGAAGTTAGAAAAGATGCTCGCTGCAAGATTCAGTGAGGTTGTCCAAGAAATTTTGTCATGGTATACGGATGTGTCGAAGGTCCCTATTGTGGCAAAGCTGATGTTAGTGGTTGTGGCGAAGAAGAAAGGCGTGTCAAATCATAAAATGTGACCGTTGGGAAAAATCAGACTTGGCAGCGTCGATACATTAACTACCTGTAATAATGAGATTTTGGGAAATCTAGCGCCGTTTGGACAAGTCCTCTGTCATATTTTGTGTCTTCAATGCACAGTTATGGAAAATTTGATCGATGGATTCTATAAGAAGACACCCAGGCCTACAGAAGTCGCATTACGCATTTTCTTGAGTCTTACAATTGAGTCCATGTCAGCTGACCGCAAAGTTCAGGAACTGTTGAGAGAATTTGAATAGAAGGGTCTACATAACCTTATGAGCACTCCTCCTACGTCTGCACCGTGCAAAGAAACTCCCCCAGCACCGACTCAACCAATGCAGACATGATCTACTAGGAAGAAGTTTAAACCAGAAGTTCGTTCTAAGAGGAACGGAGACAGACACAAGTAATTAGGGAAAACACTGGAGGATCCCGAGATGTATCCTCTTGGCTCAGTAGAATGGAGGCATGTTGTTTGTCTTATGCAAAATTACATTGGCATGCAATCATAGGGGTACCGTCTGTTAAGGACCCAAATTTGTGGATGGTCAAATGTTTGATAGGACATGAACGGGAGCCAATTCGAGGGATGGAGTCATTGATAGATTTAGAAGGCCCAATGATTCCCATGACCATCATAAATATTGCGAAGGAAGACAGGAGCATAAGGTAGGAAGGTATTCTACTAAGGATGAAAGGCTGAAGGATCAAGAAAGATGCGGGCATGGTAGAATAGCAGAAGGGATGACGATGATGATAGGCATATAAGGGAGCAGGAGGGCAGGAAAATTAAAGATGATGGTTATAGAGATGCAAACAGATACATAAATTGACAGAGTGTAAAAGGATCTAGTAGAGAAGGAGCAAGAAGCCGACAGCAGTTTACTATCTTCTCCAACAAGAGTCTCCCACCAGACAAGCAGTAGAGTGTCCCGGGACGGGACACTGGTAAGTCTTAGGGGCCTGTTGGGGCACACACCTTAATGATCCTCAAATTTGGTAACTCCACGGTTTTCGTGGAATCTTGTAACCAGAGATGCTACTCAAAATAGTCTTAGGGGTGTCGAGGTTGAGTCAAAGCCCTTTTTTTGTAATTGTCCATAAATTTCAGGTGTAAGCCCATGATTTTGTAGTAGTGCACTTGTATAAATAGGAACTCATGTAAATATGTCAAGGGTATCTAATGAAATGAGGATCATATGATGCGAAGAAGTTAGATCTATTTTTGGGTTTTAAGGTCAAGTCCGAGCTGTGTGCGTCGATGACCTCTGCAGCTGTGTGCGCAGAGAGTTTTGTAAGGAAAGGAACTGTAGCTGAGTGCACAGCTTAGAGATTGTAAGAAAGGAACTGTAGCTAAGTGCGCAGTTAGACTTGAATGATAGATGTGTTGTTGAGTGCGCAGATTAGAACTGTGGTTTTTGTAAAGAGTTGAATAAAAGCGCAGTTTTGTGGACATAGCCCCTACACTGGGGGTGAACCACATTATATCTGGTGTTGTGGTTCTTTTGTGCTGTTTCTGTTATGGGTTTATTTTATGCATTGATAAGTAGATAATTGATAAAGTAAGGTAACTCCTAAATAATAACTTTGTTGTGAATTCCCAGTTAAGGGTTAAGCAAGAAACTGTTTGTTCATCTAACTACAAAGCTATTTAAGTACAAGTCGAAGCTCTGTATTGTATGATTATTATTTGTTAAGGATAAAGGTATAGTAATATCCCTCTTCTGCTTGCATAAACCTAGTTTTGCGGCACCCCATAGCTGTTTCGAGTGAGACTGCAACCTGTTCCCAGGTTGTTACCGAAAGGGCCAACACTGTGGGTCTTTTTGTTGGTGCGAAGTTAATGGTATAAAACCTGGGTCTGCCCATAGCCCAACAGCAGGAAGGGCATCCAATAAAGGAAAATACTTTTGATAAATATTATTGTTGAAACATATTTACATGGTAACTATTCAAATAGGTTGTTGTAACATCAAAAGTATAATAACAGTTTCACATTGTTGTATTCTGAAGCGGCTGGGTCAGGATAGTCATGTGCTTGTCTCCTACAAGTTATGTTGAGGTAACTAGGTGCACCACAACGGTTCCCATATGGAATACCTTGTCTAGGTGTAAATTATTCATGTATATGCAGTATTAGTATGAATTTTATCAGAGGGATTGACCTCTTGTATATAAAGGAAAATAATAAGTTGCTTGGGAGTTATTGGTCTCCATTGTGGTTCAAAGTATTGCACCACTAAATTGTTGTTCAAATGGCATTATCAAGTGTTATGTATAGTTGTGATTGTGAATCCTACACTCCTTCAGTTTAATTATGTCTTAACGAACCATTGTATATATTTAGTTGTGTTTGAATGTACCCTGAGGAAATATTTTCTTATAGGTTTAAGGGGTATGTTACAAGAATACATACCCTAGCATATTATTAACCAGAGAATCAAATCAACAAGGTTAGTATATGAATTGAAATCATTCGACCTAGTATAAACAAATAGGAAAAATAGATTAGGCAGTCAAGGGTTTCATATCTGAACTTGAAGCTCTGATAATGGTTGAACCTGTACATTCAAATAACCAACATTAACAATTCAATACAGATCTGACCTCTGTTTAATGACCAAATCACTGCAGAACTACCATGTTCCACCCAACCATGACCCGGAACCATTCCTGGTTTTACTAATCCCTTTGAGCTCGACTCCAACATGCAAGTAGCTTAGAGCTTTCAACGTAAGGTTTCCTATCTGGTGTATCAAATATGGATCAATTCTCATTTTTCCTTCTAGGAAATGTTTCTTTAAGAATTTACTTGAGAGTAAACACGCAGAAAATTGACTCCTCTAATGATAGATCAAAACCCCAAGCCTTTCCTTGGCTTGAGTCTTTATAGACACACTTTTCAGTCAAAGGGACAGGTAAATCAAGAAACTGTGGTTTCTTGATTTAACCCTTTTCATTTACTTTGGGTAATTATTAATATTTCCACTTCGGAACTTTCTACTAGTTCCTAGTTGGACTTTTATAGACATTATACTATTTATTAATCTTTCATAATAAATAATAATTGATGGAGCTCTTCTTCTTTCTTTCATTTATTTATAATATTTATATATTTAATTCTTTATACCTAACATGTATAAAGTATATAATAATATAACACTTTATTAACATTTGTCCCTAGGCATCATATACCATGATCCCTAGACTTAATGACACTTCTTCATTAAGGTCAAGTAGGTAGATGGTTTAGGTCTACTAGGGTAGGCAACTCTAAACATCCTTGCATGTTGGATTTCCCTCATATAACATAGTATCTCTTGAGTACTTTGATGAGAATACAGAAATTCAAAATTTTATTTAATCACTTATAAATTAGTATGATGAGATCAATATTTTTCTTGAGTCATTTCCACTCTGAAGTTATTAAATTCTTTTCAGTAACCCCTAGCACTTACCAGATCCCATACTCAATGCCTATAGCAGGGATTTACAAACATAGTGCAATTCCAAAGCTTTTTCTCAACACTAAATGATAGGATGTACTTGTACGATACACTTAGGTATACAATGGCCAAGGATCCGATGCTCTAGAGCTTATGCTCAACATCAACATGGAAGGCTCTGTGGCTTATGCCCAACACATCCAATTATCTTTTCATGTGTTCCATAGCTTCTCGCTCAACACAAAGGTAAGTACTCATGTTCTCCAGAGCTTCTTGCTCAACATAATTCATCAATCACTCAAGTGTTCCAGAGCTCCTCGCTCAACACAAAACATCTCACCAATCATGTGCTTCATGGTCCATGCCCAACACAAACAAGAATATACATATATCATCAATAATTGGCTTATGCCCAATATATAAAGCAAATCATCATGTTCATATGCAGTAGGGTCTTTGACCCAATATAAAATAAAACATCAAGATAATCATCATAATCAATAAGCACATGCCTATAAGTGTTAGGTCCAAAATTTGGGATATTACACATGGCATATGAAATATTCCATGGAAATATTGTTATTTATAAATCCAAGATTTGGCATTAACAAAATAGTTTAAACCTATTAAGAATCATAAAAGTACATGTTACTACACTTAGTAAATTAAATACATAGTAAAAGTATGTCACGACCTAAAGAGATCTTAATATTTACACCATGAATAATAAGTGTCGCTTAGATAACAAGTTTGTTTCATACAAATAATAGGTATGATAGTGACCTTGTCACTAACACAAGTATGTAAAGAACAATAATAATAACTAGTAAATGTCACTAGTGGCAAGCATGAGAACTAGTGGTTAAATGTTCAACACTCCATAATAAGTGTTCCATTGCTAAGTATACCTGCAAGTAATGAAATAAGAATGCATTAGTTCAAACCAAACTAAGTAAGCATGCTATACAAGTAGAAACTTTTACCTCTCAGGGAGTTACATGGGAGAACTAGTCTTGCCATTCCACCCACTTTGGTTCGAAAAACAAAGTCAAGTTAGAACCATGTATACAATGGTAAACACATGTAAAATAACACTAGAGTACATAATCAAAGTATCTAACATACACAACGATGCATAACCATAAGAATAGGATAGTAATCAACTTTACGACACCATAAGTAAACACAGTAAACATAATAATAACCATAATTGAAGTAAGAAAGTAGGACGTAAGAACAACTTACGACAAATCATAAGTACAATAAAGTATGAGACATTTAGGAAGTTCAATAATGTCCGGATTAGGTGGTGTTTAACTCTAGCCTAATATAAAAAAAAAATCAATTTTTGGGGACATTACATATGGCCTCTATTAAAAGAGAGTTGAAAAAGGTTTTTAATATGACATTTTTTGGATTACTACATTATTGTTTAGGAATTGAAGTAGATAAAAAACCAAAGCACATTTTTATTTGTCATAAAAAATATATTGTAGAGTTATTGAGCAAATTTGGTATGGATGATTGTCAATTTGTTTCTACTCCAATGGAGTAGAATCTAAAGCTTACTTCAAATGAATGTAGTGCATTTGAAGTTCCAACAAAGTACAAGCAACTTATTGGAAGTTTAATTTATCTTACTGCTACTCCGCCTCACATAACCTTTGTTGTAGGAATACTTAACATGTTTAATGCATCACCGTGTGAACCAGAGGTCACTGGAATGCATCATAAAGCTCTCTCAAATATTTAAAATGCACTTAGTATTATGTCATCAAATATTCTAAATTTTCACACTTCTATCTCACTTGTTATGCAGATTCTAATTTTAACAAAGATAAAGAGCATGGGGTGTCTACCTTAGGTTATTTACAGAACCTTGGATCAACTACAATTAATTGGAGATGACAAAATAAATTTATTCATACTGATTCTACAACTGAATCCAAATAAGTTGCACGAGGTGAAGGCAGAAAAAAAATTATTTTGGCTTTGGAAAATACTTAAAGAATTGGAGTAGAAACAAATGACTTCAACCTCTCTCTTTGTTTACAAAACTCTTCTGCAATTGAATTGTCCAAGAATCCAAAATTCCATGATTAAACCAATATCAATACCAAATACCAATACCAAATACCAAATATCAATACCAAATATCACATGACTTGACATGTTGAGGCCAAAACCATCATTTAACACATTGTTCTACTTACGAGAAAATTGCATATATCTTTACAAAAGCATTGGGTGTAAATTTTTTGAAAAATTCACAATATAACTTGGCATGTCATATGTCCCTTAATATTAAAAGGTGAATGTTGAATAATCATTCAAAATTTTAATTATAAATAACATAAATAACATAAATAACATTTCAGTTATTAGTTAATAAATTCTAATTAATAATCTTATTATTGAACTATAAATAAAAAATTTCATTTTCTTTATATGTAATACTTTTGTTTCAAATCATATACAATGATATACCATATTCTTCACCCTTGGTCAGAAATCACTCTCAAACACTTAGCAGAAGGTACATAATACATAATATAATGGACATGTTTTGTGAATGCATTTATCCTCCTATATCCTCCTATTGTGCATGGATCATTTTCATCTATATCCTCCTATTGTGCATGAATCATTTTCATTGGTATGAGATTTCAAAATTGACATAATACATTATATTATGTATTATATTATACATAATACATTATTATCTATTATATAATACATAATACATAATATAATGGACATGTTTTGTCAATGCATTTATCCTCCTATATCCTCTTATTGTGCATGAATCGTTTTCATTGGTATGAGATTTCAAAATTGATTCTCAACATAAAAAAATTAATTTTACCAATCGAAACATTTTTATACTTTTATTGATTGTCTTTATACTTTTCTAAACGTTAATTATTAACATTCTCTATCTTAAAAATATCTAACATTATCTTACAACAATTTCTACCATTTTATACTTAATAATTGGTCTCAATATGCTTAATAAGATTTATTTTCTATATATGCCTTAAAGGGTATGTCAGTCTTATGGCCATGTCCAAACCAGACAATAAAACTGTCACCATAGATTTAAATTTTCACAATTTTCACCGCTCTTTTGTGCTTGCTCTATGCTGTTAAAACCTCAGCACTAACCTTAGCATAATTTCAAAATTCAAACGTTTAACCGTTTTCAACGGACAGATCGTTCACAATATAAAGCTGAGAGAATGAGAGCGAGGCAATTTGTGCCACATCACATTGTGTTCTTCGCTATAGACCTTCGATTACAGTTTTATAAGGGATTGTTCTTTCGATTCTAAGAGGCCGAGTTCTCTGTCCTTAGTCCTTCCGGAATTCATCCGTATTATGGGAAGCTGCTTTTCTGTCCCAAATGGAACCAGCGATGATGATGACGATGATGATGTTGGAAGCTTAATGTCCTATCTCGGCAGACCTGCTTTACTGCCTGGTCCGACTTCCATACAAGCAATGGTCACCAAAGAAGATTTTGCACGCACACTGCAAGGTAGTTCTTGTTATTGGGTGTACGCAAGGTTTTCAAACCAACAGAGATTGCTGGCCCAATGCCTCTATGTTCTTGACATAAAAGAGGAAACCTATCTACGCCTTCCCGGTCATCAATCTGTGGACACCTACTGCGACAATGCGAGTTCCGTCTTGGATTATAATCTATATACTGTAGGTGGTAAACAAGGCCCATTTATTTCTAGTCGCGTATACTTGTTTGATCCACTCTTGCATAAATGGTCTGATACGAATCCCAGCGCGGTGGCCAGGCGATCGGCCCTTGCGGCCTCTGCTGATGGAAAAGTTTATGTGTTTGGAGGGCACAATGTAGAAATCCGTCATTGGGCTGAAGCGTACGAACCGTCTAGCAAGACATGGGCGGCTATTCCAGTCTCTCAAGCCCTAACAGATGCTCTTGACAATGGTCTTTCCCCACTTCGCGCATCTGCCGTTCTTGGAAACAGAATAATTCTAAGAGGATGTAGTACCGGCATTGTATTCGTCCCGACGTCAAATTCTTGGATTCCCATTTCAGAGAATTTGATCACAGGCTGGTGGAATTGCACCAAGGCCGCTGTTGTGCGAAACATGTTGATTACTTGTCATTGTCATTATACCCCACAACATGAAGTATGTCAACTAACTATCGGGGTTTATGATTCCGGGCAGGATGTTTGGCTTCCGCTAGAAGGGATTGACAACAGTTTTCACGAAAATGTATCTAGATCTCAGTTCATGTCAGTCAATGGGAAGCTGGTCATATATCATATGTGGGAGCCAAATGATTTAAGATTCTCAGTAATTGAGATCAATGGAAAACTTCGGACATCTGTTAGGGCCACTCTTCTTTGGCAATCCCAGTTTCCCATATCAAAGATAATCAACAACGGTAATATTCCTTCACTACCGTCTTTAAATAAATTTTAATTGATAAATTATCAACGTACAATTCAAATTATTTTCGAAATTATTAATGCTTTCTTTATTTTCAGGTCTGGACATCGATCGTGGAATTCTTCGTAAAAGCGTGCACGAACCAAGCTTGCTTGAAGCATTAAGAGCGAATGATTTGTGAAATTAAAAATTCAACGGCCAGCTCCCTCCTTGATCTTGATGTCGCGGCTAGTGGTTCGTCCATGTATTACCTGATACTGAGGTTTTATTTCTTGGCTGATTGAAAATATCTCACGCAGTTAATGACTCTTGATCTCAGCGGAAATATAGCATACCATGGATGCCAATTCCGTGATGCATATTCAAAATCTTTTTAACGAACTTGAAACCATGTTCTCTTCGGATAAATATATGTTGTTCTATATATAATCTTTTTAATGAAATTGAAACCATGTTCTCTTCGGATAAATAATTGTTTTTCTGCATAAATTTACATATAATGACAGTTCAGCATTTTGTTTTATTTTTCAGTAAATATAGCATAGCATGGATATTCCCTGATGTATATTCTAAATCTTTTCAATTTTGAAACCAGATTCGCTTTGGATATATCAATGTTGTTCTTCATAAATTTATATAAATTTATATATAAGGACAGTTCAGCATTTTATCTTATTTTTAAGAGCATTACAGTCAGCCTCTTGAATGAAATAATCTAATGTTATATGATAATATTACAAAGTTAATCTAAACAAAATGTTATGCTTATGCTATTTCTTTACAGCATTAGCGATCAGCTTCTTGATTAAACAATCATATAATAGTTTAATGGCTATTGAGACTATTAACAGCTATTGATATTAAGTAATTTCATGTTCAAACGATCCGATGTTGTATTAAGTAATTTCATGTTCATGTCCGTTACAATAATCTGTCTTCATTTAATTGTGTGCCTTTTTTATAACATGGATAATTTTTTACAATAATCACATGAAAAAGAAAAGAATTGCTAATATTTAGTTTTTATTAAATTCTTTTGACAAGAATTATAATGTTTTCTCGCTTATATTGATTGATTTACCTTGCCAAATTTTATGTTGGCTATAAGGCTAATATTTTCCCTTTAAAGCCATGTAAACAACTTTTATATGTTCCAAATAAATTGTCAGGGACTCTGGAAACCTGTGAAGTCCGTATATATAAATCGACAGTTTCTTCTATTTGTTTTTGGTGGTAATAACACCGCAAATATTGGCCAGATCGACTCTACTACGAGGGTTTTCCGTTCAATTTGAGCTAAAACGCATGGAGTTCGTAGAAGAGCTATTCAAATTCCGGATCAGGGAAGATCCTGAACTTAAATGTGTAGAATCCTTCCTCTCCCACTCTATTTTTTATGAACTCAAATGTGTAGCAACCTCCTCCCCTGTCTAATTTTGGTAAGGTTATAAATAATCAAGTTAGTTTACATCTTTGTATGGTGCAACTAGATACTTTCCCACTCCTAGTTGAGAGATGCCATTAGTGATTTCAAAGTTTGTTGACGTATTTGAACATTATAGTCGGAAGCCTCATCCAAGTAATATTCAACATTATATATTTGGTTATCGAGTACTCCCTTCAAAACACCTAAACCTATTGCATTTCCCAATTAAAACTACTAAGTACAGCTTAATGAACTAAAATAACATTTAGGAATCTACCATATTTATCCTAGCTTTTCCCCTTCTCGCTTGCTTACATTCATTATTTTGAAGAAAGAGTGGCAATAATCGATCTAGTCATGGCCTATCTTTTTCGAACAAAATGATTGTAAGAAAATGGTGCCATCTACAATGAATTAATGATTTGTTATATCAACTCAAAGGGAGAATGTTCTTTATAAAAATGAATTTCATGGTTGGATTTCATGAAGGTTGCATGCCGCTTTAAAAACTAAGATTTGTTTATATGACCACTTAGTTATTCCTTTTTCCTAACTAATGCTCTTGTGACCGTTGAACATCATTGTAAAAGGACACTTACCATGCTCAACTAGTCTTTGTGTTTCCTATATATCTAGAAGATATCCTTTTCTTTAGCCACATCAAAGGAATCTGGAATCTGGAATCTTCTTATAGGAAAATTTTAATGAAGTAATTAGGGTTACCCATTATTAGGAGGGCATTCAACTAGACATGTAAACATTTAAGCATTAGATACCTATCCTAAACCTTCCCTTGAAGACATTCCTCAGAAATACAATTTTCTATTTATAGTTCACATTTCAGTTCTCAAACATTGTTTGTCCTTCAACCTCAAACATTGTTTGTTGTTCAACTAGATTTCTAACATAGCAACCTTCACATGGAACACAATAGTCGATTTCCACGTCTCGCTATAATAGGCTAATAGTTTGTTATACAATGGTCATTTGGAAAAATAAAACATTTCAATGACTTTTTCACTATCCATGTAGTGTCAATTGTATGCATTTATCCACCCATGTCCTTTATTTAGTTAAAGTAAGCAAACAAATGACAAATAAGGTCTCTATCAGCCTTTGCGCATTCCTTCTCACCCTTGGCCATCGATCTCTATGGATTTTCTTAGTGATCTTCTTATGACTCTTCATAAACATAACTGCATTTTCATTGTTATCTGTCATTTGTACAAAAACCACTTACCACAATGGGAAACTAAATTTTCATTTTCTCATGTTTGGTGGAATTCGGGCTTCCCTTCAATATTGTATCAAATCAAGATTATGATTTCATTAGAACATTTTCGAATATAGTTAGGAAGCTCCTCGTTTAATAATTATAATTTTCCACCGTATTTCTCCATTAAATTGATGGACATACTAAATTTGTCAAACATATCTTAATCCATGCATTACTATCTTTTACAACAAGAACAATCTATGGTATTGATATCTTCATTTCTTGTAGCACAACTATAATAGAGCTATCAATGTCTATAATATGTTCTCATCATTGAAAGCTTGTCATGGCTATCATTTGTGGGCCCTATACGAGATTCTAGTTTCTCTACCCTCACCCAGATTTGTTTAGGAACAATACAATGCCTCATTTTCTATTCAAAAGTTGTCTTCCATTTAGTCCCAAGTCACTACAATGATGGAAACTTCTAATGCTCACTAAAAATATCTATAGCTTGTTGCTATCATGCAAGTTCAATCTCATGTCAAAGAACATGTTTTATTACATTTTAAATAATAATTAAATCCAAGTTCCATGACAAGATGAATTCAATTTAATATGGTCCTTATACAACCACATAGTAGGTCAATGAAAATGGTATGACAAGATGAATTCAATTTAATATGGTCGTTATACAAGCATATAGTAGGTCAATGCAAATGCTACTGGGTTGATTTACCATTTGTCTTGGGAATTCACAATCTTGTGAATGTGAATCATCAGAAACTTATGAACCCCCTAAAAATGAAGGAAATGTTTATATTTGTCACCTTGTTTATACTATTCTTGATTTTCACCTTAATTTGGAGGAAGTGACTATAAATGGCATCTTCACACTCCACTCGGTAGTGCTATCATAACACATGTTTTTAGGGTTGTATAAGACAACTATCTATACAAAAACAATTATCTATATAAAAACTAAGTCATTTATTTATGGTACTTTCCATGCTTCCTCTTTTAGTCACCTCAGTGTGAAATTGGAAAAGCTTAAAACTAAAAATACCATAAATGATAAGATGCAGCACAAAGTTTACAACCATGAGTGCACCACCTAAAAATGTGGTTCTCTACCAGGGTACATATCTCTAGATTAGTAGTACTATTAAATAAATAAACATTAATCCCAACTCCATTAAAGTTAATTTTTACTTTGTAATCTAAGATTTTTCAATGTTCATTATAAGGTATTTTCTTCTAATCTAAAATTTTTAAATGCTCATTATAAAGTCTTTTCTTGTAATATAAGATTTTCCAATTTACTTTAAAAAGAAAATATAGATCTCTTCTCGTTCTCATTTCTTATATTTTGTTTTTTAGTGTGCTTTTGCCTAATACGTTTAATTCCATATCACCTATTATATATTCAAATCAACATATTGTCAATTAATTCTCTTCTACAATAGAAGAACGTCACAACTATGAATTTTTAAAGAGGCCTTTTTTATCAATCATGTGCATAAATGGAAAAAAAATTAAAACCAAAGCATCCATATGAATACGAGTAACTTGAAGGCTTGTCTCGTTGTTTAAATCAATATGGAAATTGTGACCAACATATACATGCATCAAATGTGTTAGGTTGATAAGGAAAAAAGAATCTAAATTGATATAAAAATATATCGATGGCTTTGAGCATTACTTTTCCTAACCACCCAAAATATGTAGGACTAAGATGCAAGTATTTGGGACGTGCTTTTAAGGTGGTTAGATGTAACTGTTAAGGTGGGTTATATATTCATGAAATGGATAGTGAATATGTCATAAATATGACATATTCATGCAGTGGATAGTGAATATGTGATAAATATGACGTGAAGGTTATTATACTGTGAGCAATTGGCTTATTTCCACGGTGTGTGAAAGCAATTTCCAGTTTGAGCTATTTTGTTAGAGCTAGTTTGATTTCTTGTAAATTTTGGAGTTGGTTAATGGTCAAAATATGCTATTACTATTGATCTTAAGAAGATGTGACGGTGACGTGAAGGTTATTGTTATGTAAACAATATTTTTTATAGTAATTATGATTAGATTTTTTTTGGCTTGCCTTTTTATAAGCTTTATATCCACTTTGAGTTAGGAAGAATGTATCTCATTGTAATATGAACAGAAATACGATTTAAAAAAATAAATTAACTTGTTAAATGTAGAAACAATTTTTTAAAATTAAATTCTAAATCCATTGTTTATGCGATTAACTTTTGAAATTTGGAAACATCAATGGAAGTGCTTTAGAAGCCATGTGAACATTTAAGTTGATTAGAGGATAATTTGGTATTGACAAGTCTATTAGAATGTAAAATTTTTATAAGATTTAAGATTTGTTAATTTTTTGTATAAATGTCTAAGTTTTGTGTTTAATGTTGAGAATTGTAATCTTAATGCATCACTATCAATACTATTGAAGAATGTAATCTCACATGTGGTTAGTTAGTAAGTTAGTTAGCTACCCATATTATTATGTCACCTATGGTATTCTCCCATAGTATTATCATTATGTATTTCCTATATATTCAGTTGATTAATATTGAGAAGGAGATCAATATGCCCGTAGTGCTTCTCTCTATTCCATTGTTCTCTTTAACATGGTATGAGAGCTTACGGCCTTATCCTAGGGTAAGTGTAATATCCCTCTTGTATACCCTAAGTATTTTGTAATGGTTAATGTTGATTTGTACTTCTTTTCTGGTGAGGAGCTCAAGGCCAAGGCCCCACCAGTAAAACAGAGTGAGTTAGGGGATTAATTCCCTAAATTTGTAGATTTAGGAGAACAAAACAAACATTGGCACAATTTAAAACTACTGGAAAGTAATCCCCTGGGGGAAGGATAAACAAATGAGGGAAATCTTGGAGGTCGAGTAAAGGTAATTGATTATCATCACTCTCACAACCCTCACAAAAATTTAAAATTTTCGAGTTAACAATAAATGTTGTAACCTGCGGTTCTACTAACAGCTAACAGTTGGCATAAAGAAACAATTAAGTAATTGGTTTCTAAAATAACTTAACAGTTTATTTTTTCCGTAGCAAGATTAAAATCTTTTTGTGTGTTATTTGCTTCAGTTTACTGATTAGCTCTTTTATGCCAGTAGGTGGAATCTACTTTTAAATATGGGGCTTGCTTAGCATTCATGCTAATGCAGATGAATACTATTTCTTACAGGTTTTTACAGGTATGATCGATCGAGTATATATTTTTAAAAGATCTATTAGTTGCGGCAGTATTTTGTTTGAAAAATAAAAAGCTTAGAACAATAAGCTGCTAAACACTAGACAACTCCTGTAAGGTAAAATCATTTGATTTTCATCAGTTGTTGAAATAAACAATCTTGGAAAAAGTATAATGATAGTACATCATATTTGCGACTCTAACACTAGAATCTCAGATATGAGTATTTCTTTTTTTGTCTAAGTAGTTTGTAATACTCATAAACATTGTTTTCTTGACAATATTTTTGCAATAATATCTTGTCTTGCCTGTATATTTATCGTCCCTTAAATTATTTCGATAGGGAACTTATAGCCTATTATCTTATAAACAGCAAGAACCTTGACTATAGAAACTATGGCCAAAATACCCTTCTACAAGAGCTTAAGGTTACCAATACTTTTTTCCCAAGTTTGACCCTATAATTATCTTACTGTCCACTAGATACTTTGCATGAGCATTAAGCTAAGCTGAGTATACTCCCAAGGATTAATAAAGTAATGTCGCCTAAACTATGTGATAGGGTTTTTTGATAACACTCTTATCTTTAGCTTGTACTACTTCATAGTTTCAAAGCTATGTGAGTTATCAATTCATTTATATTTCTTCGATATGCATAATTTACTTGTTTGATGAGCATTCCATCTACAAAAGTTTATTATTGTCAGATATTCAATTCTAGCCTTCACTTCTTCGCATTATTATAAGATACTATCTATAAATGTTAGATTTATAATATTCCTAAAGCAAAAGGGTTTACTATGCCCAAGCTATAAAAATTAGTGGTATATCAAGGGTTAACTTACCAAGCACTCAAATCCCAACCTTCATCGTGTACAAAGTTTGTAAGGAACAACTCAAGGGTCTTAATGCTTTGCTACTAGAGTCGCCACAGTCTTGTAATAGTTAACATGCACTCTTGTAAAACTATACTAAAGACTTAACTATGTCCTAATCTGAAAACATAACATAAACATTATAAAAAGTGAATATTAATGTAATGGAAAGAGGGGTAAGAAAATAAATAAGGTGGTTAGGCATATCGACATTACATTAGGATCCCTTACCTTCCCTCTTTTCTGGTACCATAAGTCATTTAGGTTGTGATGCTGAGATAGTCTTGGCTCTTTTATTAACTTAAAAATATCAATATATACATGTATTTCAAAATCACCATGGCATTCCTACTTCATGGTGTAATAAGGCCTAATAAAAAGACAAAAAAATCTATAAAAAAAATCTAATATATACATGGACCCTTCATTATATAAATGAGCATTGAAAGTGTAGTAGCACTGCTCATACTCATACATTTTGGAGCATTCATGGACCTCTAGTAATTGGTAAATATCACAATTTCTCTATTGGGCTTGTTTTGAAGACGTACAAATGTTTGTATTTGAACTATGTGTTGTTAGAGATTTAAGATAATAATAAATAGAATAAAATACAAAGATTTATATTCAACTATAAGCTCTAAAACTAAACCTTGAAGATGAAAGCCTTTGATTTTGAATGAGGTTTTATACAAATAATTTATGTCTGAGGACCAACCAAGCCACGATTAAAAATTTGCAGAATGATCTAAGGTGCCTATGATGGATAGTTTTCTGCACAAAAATTCCTTCTCTAATAAGATTTAACACATTACCACACAATTAGAATCCACTTAGAGACCTAGGAATTTGTCAATATTGTTAGCATGTTACGATTTCTTTAATAGTTGACTCAAAATTGCTTTAATTTTATTTATCTCTTTGCTTTCATGTATCTATATTGTAGAGGAATTGAGCATTTGAGAGGATAAGAAATCCATTACACATTACAATCGACTTAAATGCTTCAATAAGAACAAGATTGGACTTACACTCGCACCAAAAAAATTAAAAGTTTCTTTCTTGAGAACCCCCTACAATATTGAGAAATATTCAAAACAATTCATCAATTATATTTTTCTTGAAAAGATAATATTAAATTGGAACCATGGATTTTGAGAATTATAGAGTCTATGGAAGTTAGCGGAAACATTATAATTAAATTGTGAAATTATGCCTTCTGATGCGCCGTCGCTTAAGCGACGCTTATAACCACAATTTAAAAAAAAAATTAACTTTGTGATTTTTGGTAGGTTTAAAAGAAAAAATCCACGCGTCGTCGGAAGTAACCGTCGGATTTTGGATCGAAATGTAGTAGTGTTTGTGACCCAAATTCAACCCATTATTTAGCATAGGTGGGATCAAATGAACACACCTTTGCACATGGCAACATATGTACTTAACCCAAAATGGTATATTGGCAGGCTTCGTAGAATTTTTCCCATTGATGATCTAGAGATCAAAAAGAGATTTCAAGCTGCCATTACAAAGATGTATGAAGTAGATGAGGCAAAAAAAAAATTGAAGACGATGGTATATAGGCAGGGTTAGTAGAATTGCCCCCATTGATGATCCAGAGATCGAAAAGAGATTTCAAGCTGCAATTACAAAGATGTATGAAGTAGATGAGGCAAAAAAAATTGAAGACAATGGATTCATTTTGCATGTCTCAATGGTCCCTTCAACCAGCTTGATGCGAAGAAAAATCGTAATCACTTAGGCCAAGAAGACCCCATTGGTTGGTGGAGGATGCATGGGGGTGATGCTCCAAAGATCCAATATCTTGCTACTCTCTTATTGTCTTAGATAACTAGTTTCTCTAAAACAAAGAGGAATTGATCTACATATAGCTTCATCCACTTTATCAAGAGGATCAAACTTACCTCTAAGAGAGCATAGAAGCTAGTTGCAATGCACAATTCCCTACGTCTTTCACACAGGAATATGCCAGAGTATCATATGGGACTGACAATGAGATGGGATGTGGATCTAGAGGATTATGCACAAATAGACAGGGACGACAAACCGAATGAGATGCAACACAATTTGGTTGGTGTGCCATTGGTCACTCCTAAGGTTGAGAGTGTCCAATTAAGATGGTGACAATCCCATTGATGGTCCTAATGACCTCATGTAGTAAATGCATCAAGAGGACCAACCAATGGCACTATCTCCTTGATGCGCTTTTGATGAATCCTTTTTGCTACTTTTATTTTTATTAATTGTCATTGATAAACTCAAACTGAGTCTTTGACTCATAGCTCTTTTGTATTTTGAGTAATTTTAATCTACTATGTATTTCTAATTTTTTTATTCAGTCATTTACCTTTTTAAGACTTTATCATCTGTTGAGTTATATAATATTAATATATTTATATTTGTAGGTGTGAAGTTAGACAGAGATATGGGGGTGTCTCTACATGTACGCAATGGGCATTTCCCTGCTCTCTCATCCCATAAACTTGGTGGAACATTGCTATTGAATGAGGACATATCTTTGTTATATGATTGTATTCTCACCCACCAGGAAATAGTTCAATATGGCTAGCATTCTTTCAAATAAAGGGGCTGTTCGGATTGAAATTTATTGAAAGTATGGGTTCCCAGATATCACACCTCTCCTTAACATAATTTAGTTTGTGCAATCATCTACAGGACATGTCCAATATATGGAAGCATTAAAATTGCAAAGAATGAGTGTGAAGTTATACAGAGATCCCTTTTCCATTCATTTACACCAGCCAAATTCTTCCCTGAGAGTTATGGTTGCAAAAACAGAGATGACCCAATTGGTAAAACTGTCTGAGCAAGTCTCAGTTCTAAAATGTAAGTTTTTTGTGCTTCTAACTCTGATCCAAGCTTCTCCATACTTTTCTTCAATTCTTCCGCTCTATGAAATATTTCCAAAGTGGAGGAAGGTTGTGTTTTCCTAGGACCATCAGGAACATCCTTACCTTTATCCTTTGACTTATTGGCAAGAACAGTGGAAGAGCTGGCCAATGCTTCCTTAGCCTCCTTTCCTGCAATTTTCTTGTGTGTATCCTCTTCCACTTTCAACCGGAGCTGTCTAAAATGTAGGGAAGAGTTGTTCATTTCTTTCTGATATTGGAACATGTGAGTCTTCTCTAGAGGAGTGGAAATCCTACTCTCCACCTCTAAAAAATCAATGGCACCTATGTATATGGAATCATCAGGAACATCCTGATGGGAATATGCGATTTTAGTGTGCTCCTGCACAAAATGATTTTCCAGGAAAGACTTGGGATCATGCATTCTTATGGGAACATCCCCTAGGTTCATTTATGCTATGGATTTTCCCAGCATATCAGCATGAGTATAATTTTGCAATGTCAAGAATCCCAAATTCAAAGGAAAATTGGGCCAACACTTCCTCTTAGCTACTACAATCCTTGGGAACACCCCATCAATGATAGTTTGATATGCAATCTCTTGTACAACCATTATGTCTGAGACTATTCTTGACAGCAAATGAACTGTATTGCTACCCCAAATGTGAATGTATAAAAAGTATTCACCTACATACCAATCACCCATTAGAGAAATCAAATCTCTAGCCCTCTGTAAAAAACTTGGGGCATCTCCCTTGAAAATCATCTAGTACATTAACCCTATAAAGTGGTCACAAATCTCATATATCCAAGCAACAAAGTTATCCTCCCACATATTTGAGTAGTAAATGTGGACCCGTGGAGAAGTCCTAGTCCAATTCCATCCCATGGTCGAGAATGAATAAGTCTACAGAAGACGTCCACGACATACTTTGACATGTAGAAAGACAACTTGGTGGATGCCGAATTCTTCTGATATTTTTCAATTGCTTCCTTGTGCACCACTGACAGGATCTGTTCCCAATTGAAGGATTCACCTGTAAGTAATATGTGATGGGATATAGGATCCCATTCAGTCTTGAACTCTGTGTAGTTGGGTAATCCATATAGCCAATAAAACATAGCTGCTAGTGTTGAAAATGGCTCTCTAAACCATGAAATGGGGTAGGCCTTGTCTTCTTTGGGGAAAAACTCTACAGGGTTATCTATCTAATATTTTATCACTTCCTCATAGTCAAACTGGGTCATGGTCACGTCGAAGAATTAGGTCGTGAGGAGTTGTTAATGAGGTTTGAGAGCATATCCTCTCACAAATACGTCAAGGTGGAAGGAAGCTATAGGGTGTCTAATGTGGTCATCGAAAGACTGTTCTTTATGGCTTGCATGGTCAATTTTCCACTTGATCGGGTTCATGTACGACATGAAAGCAGGCCTGGATGCAATGCAATGGAGATGAGAATTGCTAATTTTAGCATATGCAGGTTGGTCATGGGTAATGGCAGAAAATTCATTGTTGTCGAATATGGCGTAAATTTTGGACCAGTTCAGATGGAGGATTTCAGACACTCATCCACTGGTGTCAGTGAAGATACCACTTTTTTGGTCCTTTCTCTTTTGCTCATTCAGAGAAGTCTTAGACCTAGTGTTTCTATACATATTAGCAGACTTGGAGGTAAATTCTGATAGAAATTTGGAAACCATAATTAAAATTTACCATAGTTAAAAATAACAGAAAATGACCGCAAAGAGTAAGAAACTTACCAGTGGATAGCTTGGAGATTAGAGGATTGGTGAGCTGAACGAGAAAATCCCAGTAAAAATCGCAAGCACACTGAAAAATCGCAAGTGAAAATGGTAAATAATTCATTAATTCAAATGAATGAAATAAGCCACGGGTGAACTACAGAATAGATCTGTGTTGTAGATCTTGCAAAAGTGGACGGTTGAGATTAGAGGGGGAAACCAAAATGTGGAGATGAAATCAACCAAAAACTTTAGATCTTATGATTTTCGCAATCTGCAATCTACATTGCGGGTTGTAGAATGCGGAATGAGATTAGTAACCAAGAAAAACCTTTAAACTTCTGCAATCTGCAATCCACAAAATATTTGCGGGTTGCGGGACATCAATGTTGCAAATTGTAATTTTATTGAGTTTTCGCTTTTCACAATCCGCATTGCGGGTTACAGTTGACAGAACCGAAAAAAAAGAAAAATTATGCGTGAAACGACTTTTTTGCTTTTCGCAATCTACATTGCGAAATGTAGAAAGCGGAACCGAAAATATAAGGTTTTATTTCGTAAAGGATTTCCACAATCTGCATTGTGGGTTGTGGAATGCAGGAAAAATATTTCCAACCCCCCCCCCCCCCCCCCCCCAAAAAAAAAAAAAAAGGCTTCTGCAATCCGTTTTTCGGTTGCAGAATGCGGGTTGTGGAAACACATAACATACATAAAAGAAAGAGTGCGCTTCCGCAATCCGCAAAACCAAAACACAAGGTTTTTTTAAGGAAATTTTATTAAAACCAAAGCATAGTAGTTACAGTAAAGAAGATAAAACTTCCATAACAATACCATGGCTTTGAAATCCAATTGAATGGATATGTGGGGCTCCCATTTTACGCTATTAAAATGGTATATGTTGCTAGCAGCAACATTCCGCAAGATTGCGGAAGCTAGTTTTTGATAATTACAATTGCATACCCGCAATGTGCAAACCGTAATTATGGAAAAAGAGTTGTGGAAAATCTGTTGCAGAAATAGTGTTGCGGAAAAACACTTGCGAAGAGGGAGCTTGCGAAAAGATTGAGTTGTAGAAAGACTCAATATTTTTACCCTCTCGACGTTCCTTTGCACCTCTGAGTCCAGATGCTAATAACTATCACCAACAAGACTGTTAATTCTAATAATAAATAACAAGCCATAATCAATACAATGGTCAAATATCTTTAAACAACATAATGTGATAGGGGATATCTTTTCATTATTAAATTATGTTTTACAAAAAAAATTGTATTTTATTAACAAGTGCATAAAGGAAGAAAAAACATAGCTCAAAAAGCTAAAATCAAGGTCGTAACATCTTTTATCTCTTTTTTATTTTCTCATTAAGAAGTTAATTGTGTACATTTAACATCGTAAATTATGAATTAATCATAAATTATGAAACTGGAGTAGGCTAAAAGTTTTGTTTTTTAGTTATTTTTGTTGAAATTCAAAAAACAAAATTTTGTTAAAATTATTGTTCTTCATAATTTAAATTACATTTTTATGACAAATAAATTCAATATTCTCAAATATTTTTGAACATCTATATTATGTAATTCTAACAATTTCAATTGAATTTTGATCCAAAATAAAAACAAAAACAAAATTAGTAGAAACATGGTCCAAAACATAGAATGTGTATCCTACACCACTATAAATTAGTACAAGTTGATACACCATGAAATGAAATTAAATATTGAGCCATAAATTCAAATTAGAATACACAATTTTAATTTTAACAATGTTATGTTAAAAAATTTCCTTCGTTAGTTAAAATCAAACAGTTGGCCATATGTTTAAATTGAGCAAAAAAACTATTATTAAGCAATTTCCTTCATTAGTTGTAATTTCATTGGGTTATAAATATTTCCTACATATTATTAATTGAAAAAAATAAATGAAAATGTATATTTGATTGAAATTTGATAATGAAAATGTATAAATATGTAGTAAAATTTTGAATCTTTTAAATTTCTATTATGAGTTAATTTTTGGATTTATATTGATTACAGGAGAGTCCTATTGGTAGAAAATAACTTCAAAGCTTAAGTACATGATTTTCAATAATATAAATTTTAGTGTAAGTCACTTTTGAGTGGAATAAGAAAACAATTCAAGATTTTAAGTAGAATAATTGGCCTAGAATTTATGTTTCAATTACAAAAAACTTAATAAAAGGGAACTTGATAAAAAATGGTTATTTCAAGCCATCTTTAATTACAAACAAGAATGGTTGAAAGCATTGATTGTCTTTACTTTTGATAATAAGTTTTTATGAATCTTTTTGTATTTCTAAGTAGAAATTTAATAACCTACTCATGTATCTGATTGGGATGATAGGCCACTAAGCTTAGAATCCCTAAGCTGTACTTTTTTTCTTCAACTTTCAACACCCTTAGATACATCCTTCTTCACCCTTAGTTGTTGTCTCTCCATCCTTCTAAATTGTTGGTTCCTTTAGCTGCATCATCCTTTCCAAAGTTTGGAGCATTCAATCTAAGCATAAGCTCAACTCTCCTCCTTAATTTCTCCATGATAGTATCAACTCCATTTTGAGTGAGACCAAAGTCAAGCCAAAGAGTTGGTCATTTGTGGGATAGAGTAATGCCTTTCACTTGCTATTAGTTGTAGGAACATTTACCATGAAGATGAGTGTTGTGATTATGTTTTGATTATATTACATTCTTGCAGTACATTTGGGCATTCTTGTGTGTATGATTTTTAATCAATATAATCATGGCCTTGTCCTTGGAGATAGAATCCATTCATAAATGGTTTTGTAATTCATAATTATGGTTGTTATGCTCTGTTCTCACTATTAACATCTCCATACAACTATCAAATCAAATAATGATGTTGGTATTAAAAATGAAATTAAATAATGTGATATTAAGGTACTCCATCAACACAATTATGTTACAAAGATGGTTGGTACACGACCATTTTTTACTCAATCCATAATAATAATTATATAATTATTACATAATGGAATATTAAGAAGAAAAAAGAGCTGAAAAGTGTGGTAAGAATGTTATAAATCGTAATGGATAACTGGAAATAATGTTATAGATTACGTTGCGGCATTGATAATCTATTAAGGACTCAATGATGCACATTTCTACCCCTTCGTCTAGCTACAATTTGGCAAGGCTCATTTTAAGAATTCATAAATAGGTAAGGAACTTTGACTTGATAGAGTATTTCTATGTGTTGGAGAACTTGAAATCATGAAGCAGATTCATTCACCTCTAAGTTGAACAGGTTGAAGCACACAACGAATCATTTAGAACATTCTTTTTCATTTAGGGAAGGTTTTTATTATGTTTTGCAAAATAATTTTAGTATTAAACTTGTATTTTAAATTATATAAACATCCTTGAAGAAGGATATAGAACACCATTTCTATAGTAAAGAAAGATATATTACACCATTTTCTATTGTAAAGACTTTCGTCTGAACCATGAACCATGATGATGAGCCCTACTCCATTGTGCTACCCGTTCCAGGTTGGTTTAAAACTTGATGTTTAAAATGTGATCTGTATCACTGATGTGAGATTAGTATTATGTATTATTGATGTGAGATTAGTACTATCTGTTATGGTTGTCCATGGATACTATGTTACTTTTTTTAGTTGTTTTTTGTATTTGAAGAAGCTTATGAGACATATATATATATATATATATATATATAGGGTTTCTATACATTCATGGGATATTAAATAATATTTTTTAATTTTATTAGATATTGATAATTACTTACAAAAATCATTTTGTTAGACCTCAACACAAATTTTCAATCAAAAAACCCTTATTTTTACAATATATTACTTATTTTTACTAGAAGTTGTTTTATACCTTAATATCTATAACTCCCCACAGCCTATCCCTCCTAATTATACCTACAACATATTCACCTTGTTTTTCAAAATTAAAAACTTCTCTTTATAAATAAATAAAGTTTATAAATGAACGTGATAAACTGCCATCACCATACTTACCTGAATTTTCAACCTACTTACCTAAATTTTCAACCTATGAAAGCTGATAACAATGGCGATTGGGAGCTACCCATTATCAATCAATCAGACATATCCCATGCTCTTTCTTACGAAATTAATACAAGCATCAGCATTTCTACTACAGAAAGCTTCCGTTGCATCAAGAGGGACTGTGTATGGTTTCTGGCTCTCACCATCTAGCTATATTTGTGGAGAGAAATCCGCTGTCACAGAAGCAGAAGTTGTGGAAATTTGATTCAGTTTGTATATCATGATTAGAGAGGAATTAATGTTTTATTGGGACTACCGCATAAGTAGAGGCGGCATGAGTGTCATTGCAGGTATACATACCTAATTGTAGGATTTAGAAGAAAGAACAAAACATCTCAGCCTTTCTTTCTCTACTTCCTACACACTTACATTGAGAAGTTCCATCCACAGAGCACAGCAGAACTTTCTAAGAACACCTAAGGCATTCTGTGACTTTATTGTAAATCTTCTGGCATATTGATTGTATTGAAAAATAGCTAGTTCTGTGATTATTTTCTGATCATGCGAGAGGTTATGCTCTATTCGTGGAAAATGTCACCAGGGTGGTAGAAGTTTTTAAAACAATATTTGAACATTTTTAATGTAATCCATACAAAAATAAAAAAGGAAGTAAAGCCTTTAAGATAGTTGGGTTATCATCATTTCCTCAGCATTTGATGTATCCAACATATAATAACGGTGAGAACTACCTGGAAATGGAGGTGGAGGTGGTTTGGTATGTGGCAAATTCATTCTGAAACATGGACACATATATCGGTTCATAAGATTACTTCGCATGTACAGAAAACAAGGCACATGGAGCCGCGTGATATTAAGGAGCTACCGTGTGCTAGCTAAGCCATTTTAAAAGTTTCCATGGCTTGAGGCACTATCCCTTTTTCTTATCGATTACACATACAACGATATTTATCGATATTAATATGTGAGATCAAGGATATTTCTAATACTAAATATTCCTAAGCTTCTTTAAGGTTCTGCGTTAAAAAATAAAGAAAAGATCGATGAAATTGATCACGACGGTTAATAATATCCCCATCGCTTGCACATCGCTAGCGTCAATGTTCCATCCCTCTGAATATACTTTGTTCTCTGATTGTACATACAATGAATACATATATGTTTCCTCTACAACAAATGGATTACTCTGCCGCAGAATGAAATAAACTCTTCAAACAGTTGTGGCACTAGTCAAACCATATGGACCGTAGAATAGAAGTACTATGGAAGATACGAACATCAAGTTAATTTTACAAACCTTTGCAACTGATTTCAAAGAAGAAAATCAAATTAAAACATACATTTCCAGATTTACAATTTTCATGACAAATATTTGCTATATAAAGACCAATTATTCTGAAAAATATGTTGTTTTGAAACTTGGACGAGAATAAACTTCTTATGAAAATAATTACATTTCAACTTATGATGGGAATGAAACTGGTTCAACAACTGATTGAAATACTAGTGAAACTGGGCTTGATGGGGCTGGGAATAAGAATTATGCCCGGAATGCTGCGTGTCATGCTGTTCTTGGAACTGCTGGGAAGAATCCGCCTTAAACTAGTGCTTATGCAACTTATTCTGGTACTGCTCCGAGAACTGCTGAAACTAGTGCTGCTTATGAATATGCTTACCCTATCCTCCTCCCTCCTCCTGGTTGTGCTGCTTATGCTGGAAATTCAACTGGAAATAATGCTTGGGCTGGGAATTCTTATGCCAGTTAAAGTGCTTATCCAATTTAGTATTTTAATTCTCCGGGAACTAACTAGTGCTGCCGCTAATTTATGATCTGGTTATATCGCTTAAAGTTAGAATATGCTTTTAATTCTTTTTCTCGGAATTATATACTTTAACTTATGCTTTAACTCTTTCCAGTTTTGCTGTCGATGAAACTGTTTACGCTGGGAATAAAGCTGCTTAAACTGATAATGCAAATGCCGATAGAACTGCTCCTTAAAATGAGACTGGAACTTAGGAAGCTGGAAATCATGCGACTGAAACTGCTGTTGGTGAAACTGGTGCTTCTTAAAGGGTTGTTCTTGGAAATTATGCTGGAAATTCTCCTGACTCAAATGATGGGAATTATATTGGTTCAATTGCTGCTCCTTCAACGGCTTTTGGTAACGCTACTTATAATGCTCTAGGAACTTATGCTAGTCGTTCAACTGCTCCGTTCCAAAACCTAAAAAGGGTACGTCGTATGGGCAGAAAAATCAATCCGAACTTATCTCGCGGAATATGAATCAGTGGGAACGCCTTTCTTGGAAAGATGTATATCACAATACTAAATAAAGCAACTGATGCGAAAATTACCATTAAGCAAACATAATGTTTGTCAGAAAAACAGAGAAATCAGAAAACCTGGAAATGGGATGGTCTCTGTTAGTCCAGAAAAACAGGAATATGAATCAGCAGGAACGCCTTTCTTAGCAAGATGTATATCACAATACTAAATAAAGCAACTGATGTGAAAATTACCATGAAGTAAACATAATGTTTGTCAGAAAAACATAGAAATCAGAAAACATGGAAATGAGGTGGTCTCTATTAGTCCAGAAAAACAGGAACGACCTGACTTAACCAGCTTAACCAGTCACCCCAGCGTTCTCTACATAATATTTATGTTTATGTTAAAAATCTAAATATGACCTGATTAATTAATACATGTCTATAATGTATTATATTTAGATTAAGACCATACCAACACCCATGGTTACAGGCACAGCACAGAGAGCTTTAAGGGCATCCAAACAGTGTTGTTCCTCTGCTTCATCGGTAATGGCTTTGTCCGTGGCCTTCTTTGCCTTCTCAAAGAGCTCCATGATCTCATTTTCCAAGGCCTTAGAAGACCCCATTGCTCTGCTTCTGCTGCCGTCGCTATTGCCTAAACCAAACCCTTAAACAACCTCAATATCAAAACCCTGCCGACCTTCAGAGACCAAAATCTATCACGGTATTTATAGTGCAAAGAGAGGATGGGCACAAAGGCTTGACATAAGCTTTTCCCTAGACAAAGAAAGCCAAAAACCGAGAAATAGTTGATCCTACGATCAGACTGCATGAACCCCTTCTAAGAAATCTAGTTGGGTGAAAGCCCGGTTATTTATTATATGGTCAAAATTTTTAATCGTATTATCCATAAATCCTGGGAAAAATACCAATTTTTCAAACTATTATCTATAAATCCGGCGAACAATCTTCATTTATCCTCCCAATCGGAAAAAATTGGGTGAATTTGGGCAAAAATCTCCTCGTAGACAAAAAAATTTAGGCGAATGTGGGTAAAAATAAATAATTTCGTGGGCTAATATTATTTTTCTCAATTTTCCCTAAATCGGGATGAATGCGATTTACCTTGGCATAGCTATATACAAAATAAATAATGGGCGAATATATTAAATAAAATAATAACATTTTAATATNCGCCATTGAGCTATAATGCGCCCCTAAAATCATCCCTGACCAACCAAACTCTCCTCAGACATATCCAAGTTTGAAGGGAAGGCATGGAAGTGCCCCCAAAAGCACATCATGATGTTTCATCTATGGTGCTCATCAAATAGCATTATAGATGATTCGATTAGGCTAAGACTGTTCCAATGCACCATAATAGGTGCTGCAGCCAAGTGGTACATCGAGCTACTACAAGCCAAGTACCTAGATTTCAACTCCCTGGCTTTCATGTTCGTGCAATATTTCCAACTCCTTGTCAAATATGACAAAGGGGTGGAGATCTTGTTATCTTGTCACCAGAATAATGCGACCCACATAACCAACCACATGCATGAGTGGTGGTGACACTGTAGTTTGTGCAATATCCAACTTGATGATAGTATATTCATGGATTGGTTCCTTAAAACCTTGCTCCCACCTATAGTAAAGGACGTTGCATCCGAACATCCCCAATCCAAAGAGGAGGACATCTTGAAAGCCCAGCAGTTTGATCTCATCTATTCACAGTCTGGATACCTTTACACTGTCATTCGAGACAATCCCCATGCAGACACCTCCTACCGGGATGCACCAGGGGCATCCCATGCTGCATATGGAATCATAGGTTCTGTCTCTCACCAAACACCACACCGTCTGAAACCACTTGCAATACCACCACAACCAAGCAACATTCCTAGTATTGCTTACCAAAACCAAACTCCGGACTATGCAAGAACGATGCCCCAGTCCACAACCATGACTTCTTATGCACAACCTGTGCCACTGGAGTAGGCCCAAGCCTTGGCTTGGCCAACACAGCATTATACGGGACAAATTCCCACATTTGTGGCACTGGAACCCACCCAAATCTACTATGCAACACCAGTGCAAGATGTTCAAGCCCCCACCCCTACTCACCTGCTCGATTGGGATAGGTGTTTGCAAAACAAAACCGTCCCAACCATCTAGACCCCAATAACCAACAAGGGAAATCCAGGAATAACCAACCCCGGAATCAAGGAAACAATCAACTATAGGGAGGTGGTCAACAACCAAATCCTCCCAAGAATGTCACGGTGAATCAACCAACCCAAAATCCTCAATGACCAAATCCACCAAGACGTAACGCTTCGTTGTGGATAAACCAACCGTGCACATTATGTGAGGTCTACGGGCACTACACATTCAAGTGTCCCTTCATCGGTTGCGCTAAACAAGCCATTAGAAACGAGTTTCAACATGCCACCAATACAACGGACCAATCCCAACTCAACCCAGCACCACAAGGACCTCCTCCTATGGTGCTCCAAAGCCCATTACCAGTCCAAGGATTGGTGGCAACCTCACCCCTTCCCAAACCCAATCCCAACACTCTAGGGGCACCTCCCATGGTAGAAACAGGTGTCCACCACCTACTAGCCATGACAACTGAAGAGGTCAATCTACAAACAAGGTGAAATTAGTACGGAACCAATACCGAACCCGCTAACACATCAACGACATCTATGCCTAAAACAATCAATGCACCTCTTTAGTCACCCCCTTTCCCGTGCCCCCCCATACGCCGAGTTTCTAATAATGCCACAACTAGAGCTATTGTCAGCTACAATGTTGTCGATCATTTGGCCCAAACACCTACCACCATGTTCGCTCTTGAGGTGCTCAAAACTTTCCCAATGCAGTGGAAAGCCTTACTAGCTACCCTTGGTGCTGTGGATCCCTCTGAATCCAAGTTAATCACATTCGACATAGATAATGGAGAACCGTGGATTCCATCAACCATTGCCTTCCAAATCCCGGTGTCTATCCGAAATTTGGTCATGCACCGGTGCTTACTAGATGAGGGGGAATCCACGTGTGTATTGTCTACCCTAGTCTGGTAAAAACTTGTATCCCGAATTCTGCAACCATCCTCCACAACTTTGCGGGCTTATGATGGCCATCCCACTAAATCCCAAGTAATCCTCCCCCATGTCCCCATCACATTAGCCAGGAAGAAAATTATAATTGACATAGAGGTTGTCAATGCTCATTTGGACTATAACCTTCTCCTCAAAACAAGTTATGTGTATGCCATGAGAGCCACAACATCAACTATATTCCATCTCATGATGTTCCCCCATGAAGGGAAAATCATGACAGTTGACCAACTAACTTATCACAATCTGGAAGGGCTAACAGCACATGCCAACATTATCCCTACATTCAACACCATTGATCTGCAAGGGACAACCACACACACCAATGTTATCCATGCGGTCAACACCATGGTTGAAAACATACTAGCCTCCCCATTATTGAATGTGCGCCATGGGTTGTTTGTTGATACCACCATGATGGGTTCTTTCCCCTTAGTGTCACCACCACCGACATAGAACGAGACTGCTGACTTGTGCATGCTCTCATCCAGCACCGTTGCACCTAAACAACAACCACAGCCGAAGCCCCAACTGTAATCACAACACCGTCCACAACCGCAACATCAAGAGCAGCCACAACATCATCTGCAGCCATAGCATTACACGCAGCCGCAACCACAACCTCATCCCCACATACAACCAGTAGGGAGTTATCTGGGCTCCTCCCCAGTCCACACAATCCCTTCTTCTTTCCCCCACCTAGTGTCATGAGCAAGACAGTAATGGCCACCTTAAATTTACCCAACTTTATATTAGGAATTCCTGTGTGGTATCTTGATCAACCAGCTCAACCACTAATGCCCCATGTAGTCTTAATCCGCGTGCAACCCATTGGGGTCAAATCTCATCCTCCAACTATCCCGCAAAAACCAACAACCGCACCTGCATTTGCACCGCCTCACCCAAAAAGGGCCAGGGGAAAGAATGCGAAAGCCATTGAAAAACCTTGAAAAATACCTCCTTGAGCCATCTACGAAGAACAGGGCCATCCAACTTAGAAATATCGTGACATTCCTATAATCTGCATGCATTTGGATGCGATTGATACAACCAAAAACCTCCACGTGGTTGAACTGCAAAGCACACCAATAGTGAGAAACAAGTCATTAAGAACAAACCATGCTTACACCCTCTATGGTTTGTATGGACACTATTTTCACCACTGCCAAGACTTGTCCAATTTTCGAATGGCTTTAGCCGACCTTTGACAACATTCCCTTGAATCTGAGATCACCCTGACTGAAGAAGTTGACCCCCCACCTCCCTCTTCAAACACCATGTCCATTTACATGATGTCCAGTTCTACTGACCCTCTTGTCTCCACCACCAACAACAGTCCATCAGACCTTTCTCTTCATTGCTTCCGCAATGATGAGGAGATACTTGAAGCCTTAACCAGCCCAGAATACCCATGGGACGACATGAACCATCACTTTTTCTTCCTCCCCAAAGAAATTTTGTCAGAGTCTGACAAGTTTTCTATGGAAACCAAAGATTTCATTCATGGGAAATTCGACTAGTTCAAAAACCCCATTCCGGAACCAGACGCCTTTAAAGAAGGAAACATGGCTAACATCTCTCCAACCACCAAAATCAAGATCTCAACCAACCCTGAGGTTGTTGAAGAAATCATGCTGGGGGCATCCTTCTCCCCAGAAGAAGTCACTACCTACAAATCTCTCTTCCAAGAATTTCGCGACATCTTTTCCTGGTCTTACACTGAAATGCCCGGGTTGGAGCCGTTCATCATGGAATACCACATCAAAAGATGGCCTGATGTGGCCCCTGTGCGCCAAAATAAATGGCCTATCCATCCTTCCAAAGCGACCAAAATCAAAGCTGACATAGAGAAGCTACGCACAGCTAGCTTCATTTACCCCATTGCTTACACCACTTGGGTTTCTAATCTTGTTCCCATGAATAAAAAATAGGGTACCATCCACGCTTGCACAAACTTCTGCGATTTAAATGGGGCGTGTCCCAAAGACAACTTCCCAACACCCTTCATCGATCAGATTATCGACACATCCACTAGACATGAGTTCTTTTCCTTCATGGACGGCTTTTATGAATATAACCAAATCTAGATCTAGAAAGAAGATCGTTATAAGACTCCATTCACAAACCCATGGGGCACATTCACCTACCGAGTAATTCCCTTTGGCCTGAAAAATGCTGGAGCCACCTTCCAGCATGCCATGACATATTTTTTTCATGATCTAATCCATATCATATTGGTCTATCTGGACGATCTTACCACTTGATCACCAAAATGAGCACGACATATGGACGACTTGCGGCAAGTATTTTTACGTTGCCGCAAGTACAAAATCCACCTGAATCCCCTAAAGTGCATTTTTTGTGTCCCAGCAGGCCATCTGCTCAGGTTCATCGTATCCCACAAAGGGATAATGGTAAACCCCCTAAAAGTTCAGGCTATCCTTGATATTCCTTCACCAAAAACTTGGCACCAACTATAGAGCCTCCAAGGCAAGGCCAACTTCCTTTGCCGCTTTGTACCAGAATATGCAACAAAAGCCTACGGATTCATCAACCTACTATGCAAAAAAATCCCCTTTGTTTGCAATCAGCAAGCACAAGAATCGTTTGATGCACTCAAGCAAGCCTTAGCTTCTACACCATTACTCTCAGCACCAGACTTCACCCGATACTTCATTCTCTATGTGTCGACCTCGAAAAATGCCATTTCCGGAGTCTTTGTCCAAGAAGACGATGCTCGCCATGAGCACGTGATTTATAGCATTAGCTAGAAGCTGAGAGGCCCCCCACTACGATATTCACCCAAGGATAAATTGGCCCTTTCCGTCGTCTTCTCGGCTCAAAATTTGCACCACCACATCATTTGCAAACCATACTCATGCAGTGGTCGATTCAAACCCAATGCGGTAAAGCTTAAGCCGTTGCCTCCTACAAGGTCGCGCGACTAAGTGGGTAGTCGTTCTGAATTTGGCTTAAAATTTGTTTCCCCAAAAAGCAGAAAGGCACTCGCATTGGCCATGCTCATGACCGACTTACCCCGATTAACCGCGTCATCACCACCCAAGAATGACCTCCTTGACGATTTTCTATTCATCATATCCATGGAAGACCCATGGTATAGGGACATCCTTCTATATTTACGAACACAAAAGTTCACAACGCACTTAAACTATGAGGATAGGTGATGCATCTGACATCAAGCCATTCGCCACTTGCT
The DNA here is from genome assembly GCA_001517045.1 of Pseudotsuga menziesii. Classification (NCBI taxonomy): domain Eukaryota; kingdom Viridiplantae; phylum Streptophyta; class Pinopsida; order Pinales; family Pinaceae; genus Pseudotsuga; species Pseudotsuga menziesii. The sequence goes on from LPNX010033568.1 coordinate 434,913, forward strand.
CATTGGAGATGTTCTGTATAATCGAGGCATTAATACTATCCTACGTCGTTGCCTCACCTGTGATGAGGCCGAGACAATCCTCAATGACTATCATAGTGGAGCCTGTGGTGGCCACCTTTCAGGTCTAGCAACTTCCCAGAAGATTTTACATGCTAGCTACTTCTGGCCTTCCATCTTTTCGGATTGCATAGAGGCAGTCAAGCATTGTTGCAGCTGTCAACTCTTTGCCCCAAAGGAAAGAACCCCTCCAACACCATTATACCCTATATTTACAGTCGGCCCTTTCTGCAAATGGGAAATCAACTTCATGACAATCCACCCTGTCTCGGCCAGCGGTCATAAATACATCATTATGGCAGTTGATTACTTCACTAAGGGGGTCGAGGCCATGCCCACATTTGATTGCAAAAGTGAAATAGTAGCACACTTATTCTTCAACCATGTTATTTCATGATTTGGTGTTCCTAAACAATTGGTCTCAGACCATGTAGCACACTTTCAAGACACTGTTTGGGCTGAGCTATCAACCATGTTGAAATTTGAAGACCAATACTCATCTTCCTACTACCCCCAGGGAAATGGCCAAATTGAAGCAGTCAACAAAATTATCAAAACAATGATTCAAAGGATTGTGGGAAACCATAAAACCAATTGGCATCACATGCTATTCTCTGCCCTATGGGATTATCGCACATCCACAAAAACTGGAACTGGTTTTACTCCTTTCCACCTAGTACATGGCATTGAATCAATACTCCCTACATAGTGCCAACTCCCATCCGTCAACCTCATGGTAGAAATCCTCCCTGATACTTTTCCTTTTGAAGAATGATTCCTCCAACTCAAGAAAATCATAGAAGACCGTCGAGCTTTCCTCCAAGCCATAGAAGCAGCAAAAACATGGTCAAATCCCCACTATGACTCCCATGTCCACCCTCGCACCTTCAGCGAAGGAGATATGGTTCTAGTCTATGACCAACCCAATGACAAGTTGGGAAAAGGCAAGTTCGAGTCAATGTGGTATGGCTGATTTTTCATCCACGAGTGCCTCATAAAAGGAGCATACACCCTTATTGAATCTGATGGAAAACTCTTGGATAATCCCCGCAATGGGATCTACCTCAAGAGATTTTACGTTTAACATCACCAATGAGTCCCTTCATTTTCTTTTCTTGTTTTTCAATGTTTTTACCATATGCCAGGGGAAGCACCATTAGCTGCTAATCCAAGGTCACCCGCAACTGATTCGAGACACCTCTCACACCTCCAAGCACAAATTTCCATCTCCTCATGAGACCATCGTCTCATGTTTAATAAGTAATTTCAGGACCACTTCCTGGAAGTTACCTCGATTTCTGAGCCACATCATGGTGATGCAAGTGTCTGCGGACCTGTACTTGCATCACACTTGCCTACCGCTACTCATGTGGGTTCTTGGGCCACCTCCCATAAGGAACATCATTTTTATCGAAACCTATAAGCTCTCTACTCCGTCCACCACACCTTATACGGATCTCCAGACCATCGTCCGGAAGATGGATCATTTCCTTTCCATGTATTTAGCATATAACTACCTCTGAAGTTGCACTCACATCACATGTAGTCAAGTCCTTCCACCACAATTCACACATGACTCTCCTAACCTCTGTTCAAGAGCCACCTTGGTTTGTGTGCCTCTGCTGCACCAACCTACGTGCCTCTGCCGCGATCTATCCCATGCATCTATTGGTATGTTTAAGAGCCATTTTCTTTGTCCATACTGCGCGTATGACCTTTGGACCACTGTCCACTATCCTAACATGGGGAACCGCCTGTGCCACCGCAATTGGTTGACCATAGTAGAGTTTCCTTTAATCTCTTTTCTGACTCCTAAAAGAATGAAAAGATTGCCGAGTGTAGATGTTTCATTTCCTGCTCGTTAAAGTATAGGAAAGGGCATCTACATCATCTCATTTATCTCCTTTTGCGGATTATTTAGACCATCAAATGAAAAGGACCACCTTGGCACATTCAAGCCAAGACCATTCCCCTCTACATACTTTTATGCTTTCTGAGGCAAAGGGGCCAAACTTTATGAAAAATCTCATCACAGGTTTTCATTAAGCTCTTTTCCAGCCTTCTCATAAAGAAAATATTACCGAGAAAACTTGGTTTCATTCATGCTTGTAAAAGTATTTGAATGACCGTCCAACCAGTATAGGTTTAACCTTTTCTGGACTGACTCAACTACCAACGGTAACGAAGTCTCCCATTCTCTAAAAACGATGGGCAAGCTCTCCTGTGTATAATTTTATCCCTTTACGGGCATAAGAGACTACCAACGAAAAATAGCCCTCACTGGAGTCTTCTTTGTGCTTTCAGACTCTCTAAAATTGAAAGCACCATCGAACATTTACTTTCTCGGGCTCACAAAAAATCCATGAGATCATACCACAATGGTGTCTCTAGACACCACCCCATAGAAAATAGTTTGGTAGCATTCCAACTTTGGGTCGCCTTTGTTCATAGTAATCTACAATGTGTCTTCCTCGGATCGCATCAATATCAAAAGTGTCTACCTTCCCCAAGTATTTCCCATCTACAATGACATTCTGGGTATTACAGCGATGATTCCATTCCCATGGGTCAGTTTCGTTTGCTACCTGGTCCACCCTGCTGTCATACTTTGAACAAAGGAAGTTTGAGTCTACTACACCCCCTCTGTCCCTATTCAACTCTTCCCCTTCCCCTGAAGCAGACAAAGACTTATAAACCCACATGATTCACATTTTAGCCCACAATGATTACTCAGTTGAATAATCAACCAATGGAAAATAATTCCATATTGGAAATATTAAAAATATTAAAGATGAATGATGATAAAAGATTACAAAGT